>JAEIFU010001966.1:0-53612 GCA_018904235.1 Lordiphosa stackelbergi
TCGCAGATCAGTCAAAAAACATTACTATATTACCTATGACCGTGTTTGAGAGCAGTAATATTGAAAGAACAAACCACGTTTTTCTTACTAAAATAACTATCTTCCGAACGAATATTTGTATGGCAGCTACAAGAAGTAGTCATCCGATCCGCTCGGTTCCGACATATTAGCAGCGTGCAGTAAAAGAAGACTTCAGCAAAGTTTCAGCTCGATAGCTCCAAAACTGAGGGACTAGTTCGCAGAAACAGACAGACGGACAGACGGACGGACAGACGGAGGACAAAGCCTTAATCCACTCAGCTCGTCATGCTGATCAAGAAATTATATATACTTTATGTGGTCGGAGATGATTTCCTTCTATGGCGTTGCAAACTTTCGGGCAAAATTATAATACACTTTTTCAAGTGTATAACGAATATTGAAGGTGGCAGCATTACTAGATCACCACCTGAAGAAGCCTGTAAGGAAATTCGCCAGAGATAAAATGTACTGACTGGTCAAAAATAAAAGTTTTTATGAGCAATGATGAATTACAACCCTTCTTGATCATTTTCTCGGATGGGAAACAGTTTAATTTTGGACGGTCCTGATGCTTTCGCACTATTGAGGGATTTGAGGAAGAAATTCTGTAATTTTCATAGAAGTTTTGGAGGAAGACTGCTTAATGGTTTGGCTGTGTTCGGTGATGTGATGATTGAAGGCATTTCCAAGCACTCATATCAACTCACAGTAATGAGGATAAATGAATTTTATTGGTTTTCTTCGCGGTCAGAAAGGGACTAAAGTTCATTTACAACATGATTACACATAAAATGCCACGGCTTGAATGCAATAATAACCTGCTTTTGAGTGGCCCGCGTGCTCCCAGGACATGAATCCGATAGAAAACCATGGAGCGTTGTTGGTCCGAAGGGTTTATGCTCAAAGAATTGGCACAATAGTACTAAGGACCTCAAATTCAGGCAATCATTAAGGTGAGAAGAACTGCCATGTCCCTTAGTGATTTAAAACCTGCAGACAGTATGCCGAATAGGATCCATGAGTTGATTAGTGTTAAAGGAGGTTACACTTATTATTAAAGAATAAATTATTATGCGCGCTAATTTGTTTACGTTTTTTCTAGTTTACCATTTAGCGGGAAATGGCTATAGTAGTGCAATCAATTACAAAACGAAATTGAAACATAACGGTTGATTTTGCACTGAGAAAAAGTGTTGATGTTTGTACGTCTTCTCATTTTTTTACGCTCTTTCAAACGGTAAATCAAAGTCTTCATCTCTGTCTTCTATGGGTACACTGAAAATACAAGGCATGGCTATAGTATTGCTCCAGATGCATGTAGACGACCTATTTTACAGTGATAAAGGAGAAGATGACATAAAAATAACTAAATGACCCTCAACTCATACCATAAGGACATACAATTTAGCTTTTTAAAGTAGAAGAATATTAATGAATACCTTTCTTGACTTTTATAGTGCAATACAGGATAAACAAACAACACCTTAAAGGTAAACTGGTACTGCAAGCTCATAATAGTTTCAGAGGACGGATAGACTAATTAGCCAAACATCCTAAAAATAGATTATACAAAATACAGCGAAAAACCGTAAAGCAAATAATTTGATACTAGCATCCAATTTTCCTACAACACAAAATGTAGGGAGAACAGTAAAACTACTGTCAAAGAATGATTTCCTCAGAGCATTATCAGGATGATCAACAACGAAAAAAAAATCCAAAAAACCACATACTTTTTTCAAACATACAAGTCACCCACATACCACATTACTGGAAAGACTCGCCAAAGCGGACTTATATGACAAAGGAACTGATCACACTGTTTTACAAGCCAACTTACACCACGGCTGCATTGTTCAGTACAAATGATGAATAAAATATCAACGTTTGACCAACACAACTTAATACATACATACAAAAATGTTTATGCGCTGGAGACCGAACTATTGAGGCAAGAAAATATAGTCTTGGAATGACAGCAAGTCCAAACTGCAAAAGACAAGACTATATGGACACAAGTCAGACATTAAAAACGTGATAACCAAAACAGCTGCCTGGCCCATTGCACTGAGAGCAGGCATTCTCCAGATTTTGGTGCCACCCATTTGACAACAACAAGAGAGCCACTACAGCAAACGCTTTTCTTGCATTTTTGTAGAGATGCTGAACATCATAAACATACCATCAGATTATTGAATTGTAAAACTGACACAGAGAACTGTGTACACAAATATAGACCTACTATACAAAAACATTAATGAAATTAGTTGCAAATCAGACTACGTGGCGAGCACTCGTACTTGCCCAGTAATATGTATACTATATCCGGAAAATTACTCTCGTTACAGTATTTCGATAACAGAAATACTTAAAACACATGAACATCAAAGCAACAAAGTGTTTCAATGTTGTTCAAAAAATTTTTCTTGGAGTGCAGATTTAGGCTTAATTTAATCTGTTCTAATATTGTTTTTTGGGAAAATCTTTGTTACTTATCGTTTAATGCCAGCCCCGAAGACGGACCCCGATTGGGCCCGAAATAGACTTGGGAAAACAAAAATCAAAAAACTATCGAGTCTTTTCATTCCTTGAATGAGGACGGATGACCTGGAGCCAGCAAAACCAAACATTTGGACTTAAAAAGTTCAGTCGCTAAAACCAATACCGCCAATTGTTCAATATTGAAAATCCACATTTGCTCTAATGCAAAAAAAACGATTTTTTAAAAATCAAATTGTTTGGAGGGGGAAAAAAACGAACAAAGCGTATAGCAAAAAAAAACGTGATCTACCATCAGTTCTCGAAGAGAGGTGTAGTTCGCGCAAATCGACTTCAAATATTTATGTTATATTTTTCGCGCAAAACGAGTGAGAAAAGTCGGTGAAGCCCGACTATAACATACTCTGTATCCCCCAAAGTTTGTATTTATCTAATAAATTTTAGATGGAAGCAACACAAGGTGATAAAAAAGCTATAAAGTGTGTCAAGTGCTGCCCATCACCGTTGAACCGGTGTTACCCAGCAAAAAAATTTGTTTTGCTTATAACTCGACTATCGTTCATCCGATCTTAGTCATTCCTTTGGCGAAGCGATAAATAATCTTGATTACAAAATATCTCTAGAAGGTACAAACCATCTATCTGCAAAACTGTGGGAGATATGAGGTTTTTTCCTTATTTTGGGGGGGCGGGAGGTTGCGTGGCAACCTGAGACATTAAAATTTATATGCCTGCAAGTACAAGAAGTATTTGTCCCATTCATGTCAAGCCTCTATCTCTTACCATGTCAGAGATCTATACTTTTATATGGACAGACAGTCGGACAAGGCTATCTAATCTAGCTAATGACTTTTCGACAGAGCTCCCTAACTAAAAGGTAAAAGTTTTATTCGAAATTTGTTTGCCGGAAAATGAAAACTGCTGACAGCATCAAATCAAAACAATTATATACCTTATATTAAAAATTCACAATTTCAGTTTTGCCAAGTGTCACTGTGGTTGTCTACGAACAACGATGCAGAATCAAATTGATTCAGTTCATCGTTGAAAGATGGTACAAAGAAAAGCAAATCCAGTCGCAAGCCAGATAAAGAACGCAAGATTAAGACATTGGAAGGGACATGCTATTCCATACGAATAATGAGCGAGGAGTGCTAAAAGAAAATACTTAGTTTACAGCATATCGTTACTGCTCCTTATGAATCAGCTAAAAAGTTGAGATGTGTCATAGGACACTTCACCACATTTTGCCCATCTGTCCTTTACTTCAGCGTTAATGCAGGCCAGATAACTGTTCAGCTGCCTGCTTTTTCCCGAGCTAAATTAATCTCGATAGGAATTTCTTGCTCTGGTGGTATGAGCTTCGATTTTGAATTCTATGGATTCACCTTGAATTATCTGGCAGAGATAGAGGTTTGACATGTATGGGGCAAATACTTCTTGTAGTTGCATTCAGATGAATTTTATTGTCACAGGTTGCCACGCCCCTTCCCGCACCCGCAATTTAGAAAAAACCTCATATCTCCCAAAGTTTTGCATATAGTAGCTTTATACCTTCAAGAGATATTTCGTAATCACAATTATTTATCGCTTCGCTTAAGGAATGACTAAGATCGGATGAACGATAGTCGAGTTATAAGCAAAACAAAAATTATTGCTGGGTAACACCGTTTCAACGGCGATGGGCAGCACTTCACTCACTTTATGGCTTCTATATCACTTTGTGTGGCGTCTATCTAAAATTTAACAGATATATAGAAACTCTGGGGGATACAGAGTATGTTATAGTCGGACTTCACCGACTTTCTAACTTGTTTTTTAGGAAAATATAACATAAATATTTAAAGTCGATTTGCGCGGACTAGGAATTCATTGTAGACCCATGGTTTCTTGGTGAAATTTTCTTAGAATTGACCGTAGATTTCGTTTTTGCTATACGCTTTTAATTAGAAACTTGACTGTCATGTTGCTAGAGTTCTCCCAAAGGATGGAATGAAGTTGCAGACAACTTGAAAATACGCCAATAATTTTCAACATCAGACTTATTACATTTTTAAGGCGAGAATAATCTGTGAATAGGCTTTTACGTACAAGATTCTAGACTATGAGCTAGGAGATGAAACGTATTTCAAGGAACAATACGATACCCTAACCATTTCCTATATTTTCAGAGCTAGAACTGAGATTCTGACCCTAAATTACATGCCATATGGGCGAGGTAGATGCGAGGGTAATGAGCTGTGCAGTCTCTGTAATATGAACGCGAGAGAGGATGTTGTATGCAATGTTCACGATGGATGAGTTGAAGGCGGTGCTGAATGGGCAATCCTGGAGGAGGTTGGATGCCTACAAGTACAAAGCGAAAATCTTGGCCGAAGCATTTTAGGAAAATAATTAAGCTATAAACTAAGTTAGGTCTATAAGAGCCTGGGACGTCCCCCTTAGGAGTGAAAGATCTGCCATCTCGCGACGAGCGGGAAAGGCAGGTGGTGTAACTTCGAAGGGTGGGACTTTCTAAAGCTCCATAGGATGAATAATACGTACTACAGTATCCTAAGAATCTATAATGGATATCGAAATGCTGAATACAACTTGGCTGGAGCAGGGGCACGTTCTCTGCATATCGGCAGCAAAGTTTCTCTCGAAACAATGGTACACCCTTATCTGGGGTTTGGAAAAATGTTGAAGCATGTGTAAGAATTGCCTTTAAGTTGATAGCAGTTGCTGCTGCTGCTGCTGCTACTGCTATCTTTTTACCCAAGTACACACATGCAAATGTATATGCATGTTTGCATGTAAGAGTGTGCCCATCGATTGATTAATCATCATTAGACGCTTACATAGTGTACAATTTCATCCTCCTTGAAGCGTTCCTTGACAATATCTGATAAGGATCTCTCTGGCATTGTGGAGCCGCCATTTGGGATATTGCTGTCGCCTTCCATGTTGTTTGCTGGACGTCCAGGGTTATTATATTCGTATGCAGAACTGTATTATATGACCCTGGCTCTGGTCTTGTCGGGTCTGGTCTGCGCTGGGCTGTTTTTGTTTGCTTTTCTATTTTTAGTTAACGCGCGCCCCGTCCAGCGCCAGTGAGGTGACGACAGCAGTGACTGAATGATATGAATGGTGGTGGTGGCACCGGCTATGGTTGCGCTCTCTTCGGATTATCGAGAGTCTTGATTCTTGGATCCGGAGTCTGACCCTGGCCGTTGGCTTGTAATTGTAACTGTTTGTTTTTTTGCTTTCGTTGTTGTTGTTGTCTCTCTTATTTGCCATCAAGGTGGGTGTATTTCTCACATACACACGCATACGCAAAACACACACGTACCGGAGAATTATTCATCGATGGCGATACTTGGAATTTCGATTAGGTTATTTGTTGATTATTGTTGATTCAGTATTAGGGGAGGGGTCAGGGTATTTGATTAATGTTTAGCTATTAATTATATGCTTAATATGTATGCTCAATTAGGCTAGGTGCATTTACCAACACTGGCGTTTACATCAGCTGCTATCTATCGATAGTTTGCCAGTGGTGCCAATTTAGCTATTTTGTTGGGACGAAATTCGGTCACATTTTTGTTTTCGCCAGCGTCTTCTTTTATTTAGTAATAGTTATTAACATTAACAAAATATGGCACAATTCGAAAAGGAAATTGTTCAGGCCGTAATCATAGCCGACAATAATATATGGAACTTTAAACCGCTATCCGATGAGGGCTCCACGGTTAGTATTTTGTTTTCTCTCATCTTGGTGCACGTTTTATAAACATTCCTTCTCTTCCTCCAGGCCTTGCTTCCGCTGGTTAATGTCAGCATGCTGGACTATGCTTTGATAGCCCTGAATCGTAGTGGCGTCGAGGAGGTCTATGTGTATGCCAGTCTCTACTTGCAGGACATACGGGATCACATCAAGTGAGTGGCAAATCCTCCAGCCAAAATGTTACTAGACCAAAGATCTCTTTTTCAGGCAGGGAATTGCCACATACGCTTCATGGTCTTTCAAGATGACCGTACACGTGGTGGGGGGCGAGGGTTGTCGTTGCTTTGGCGATGCCATGCGAGATCTGGATGCCAAGGCCTTGATCCGTGGCAACTTTATACTCCTGGGCGCCGACACAGTCACCAATGCCGATCTGCGACCTGTACTGGAGCAGCACAAGCGTACGGCCAAATTTGACAAGGGCACCGCCGCCACTCTGGTATTCAAGGAGTGTTCCAGTAATCTGCGCACGGGCAACGAGCTGCTCATTGCCGTGGACAAGCAGAACACACGTCTCCACTACCATCAGCGCCTAAGACCCAATCACAAGGAGACGCGCTATCAACTGCCGCTGGATGTGTTCCTAAACAATTCCTGTGTGTCGCTGCACCATAATCTTTTGGATCCCCAAATTGCCATAGGATCGCCTTCCATGCTCTCGCTGTTTAGTGACAATTTTGATTTTCAGACACGTGACGACTTTGTGCGTGGCCTGCTGATCAACGAGGAGCTGTTGGATAGCCGCATCTATGTGGCCTTGCTGCCGCCTGCCCAGTATGCGCACAAGGTGAACAGTTGGCCCTCCTACCAGCTGGTCAGCCGTGATATCATCAATCGTTGGGCATATCCGCTTGTGCCCGACATGGGCGTCTATAAGCTGCAACAGCCATATGTCTTCCACAAGGATAACATCTACAGAAGCCCGGAGGCGCATGTCTCCAAAGTGGCAATGCACGAGAATGCGGTAATACAGGCGGGCAGCCACGTGGACACGGGCACGGTGATCAGGGACAGTGTGATAGGAGCGAATTGTAAAATCGGCAAGAATTGCCAGCTCAACAATGTGTTCCTAATGGCCAATGTTACGGTACATGACAACTGCCGGCTGGAGCATTGTGTGCTGGGAGCTGGGGTTGTTGTTCACGAGCTGTGCCAGATTACTGCCGGCTGTGTGCTGGGCTCCAAGTGTGTGCTGCCGGCCAAAACACAATTGGCCCATACTTTGGTCACCAGCTCGCCTAATACACAGCGCACCGAGGAACAGGAGTCGGGTGGGTATCTAAACAGATCGCATTGTTTAGTACGTGGTAAATCATACAATTTTCTTTCAGTGGAACTGGAGTCCCTGGGACCGCAGGCTTTTATCATAAGTGACTTGACCACTGGCGATCCTGAAGCCGACTCCGATGTGGAGGAGTTTCTGCCGCAGCAAAATCTCTGCATACCCAAAATGGGTGAGCTTAGCACACTGCTGGAGGAGATTAGTAATTGCAGCTATGCCAGCGATGAGGATGAGGATGAATCGCGTAATGCCACACCCCTGCCGGATGATACCAACAGTAAGTGTGGCCCCTTTAGACATTGACAACTGGTTTACATTTTACCATCTCATCCACAACAACAGTTTTCCTATCCGAGGTCATCGACTCGCTGTCGCGTGGCTTTCAGGAGAAATCCAATCCAGATTTTCTTATACTCGAAATCAATTCCTCGCGTTATGCCTACAACATGTCCCTCAAGGAGGTTAATTTCAATGTGGTCAAGGCCATGTTTGGCATGCAACATATTGTGGAGCCAGCCAACAATAATGTGCTGGTGGCCATCAATGCAGCTTTTAAACAACTGGGACCGGTGGTATCCAACTACATTAAGAGTGAGGAGGCCATGCTGGATTGTCTCAAGGCACTGGAGGTAAGAAATTAACAAATTCAATATTGGGAGTGTGGTTATGGTTGAGATCGAAGGAATGAAGTCGGTTTGGGAGTTTTCGAAGCCTAATCCCTAAACCCCCAGGACCTCAAAAGCTAAATGTTTGCTTTGTATACGACCTGTAGCTGTATTATACAATACAGTTTTCGTAAAATTTGTACCTTTTTCGGGTTCCAAGGAACCCGCATGTAAAATCGTGATCAATGAAGCCTTGTTCCATTGGCACATTCTCGAGAACATCTACATTCAGAAAAATGTTAGGTTTTCTGTAGTAGTTGTAGTTCTATTTTTTATTTGTTTTTTTTTTTCTTTTTTTTATTTACTTATAAATTGATATATAAAATTCTAAAGAATATTTTACATAAAGATATAAATAGTGGGTATAGCTATATTAAATTATATGGATAGTGGATCTTCTACCTCCTTCGATCTTCATGCTTATCATCTCCGTTCTGGCCTTGAAAATAGCTGAGATCGTGGCTGCGTCATACTGGTCTTGGAAGTAGTTAAGATTCAGGTTCAATTGTCTATAGCTGTACCGAGTTAGGTTTTGGCGTGCTGATATTTTTAAATTTGTTCGGGTTTTATTATACCTTGCCAGAAGCAAGACAAGTCAATGTCCTGCGATAGATTTTCCCATACATGAATACATTGCGACTTGGTTTCTACCAGAAAGTTTGCCACTATAAAGGGTAGTCGGTGCCGTGGTAGTGATAGGACTTTGCTCACGTATCGAAAGTGCCGCATTAGTGTGTGCTCATAAAGCTCAGATAGGCCTGTCTCCAAATGAATTGCGTATGTTGGAGTGTTCTGAGGAAGATAGAATGCACTTTTTACAAAATACCTCAGAAGTTTTTCAACTTCTTCAAATTTGGTGTAACCCCACACTTTTGCTCCGTAGCACATTATTGATTTTGCCGTGGCTTGAAACATTCTGTATTTTGCTTAAAAGCGTTTTCCACGTGCTGTTTATAGCGGCTTTGGAATCTCGCAACTTTTGCTTCAGGTGCTTATGAAGTGACATGTTATGCGTGACTGTTATGCCGAGATATTTGTATTCCGTTACTCTGTCCAGCGGAGTTCCGTTGAGGCTCCAATGTTCGTCGTGCGCCAGTCGTCCCTTGCCCGATCTAACCACCATTACTTTTGACTTTGTACTATTAATCTTGAGATCCCGTTTTCGGCAATATCTATATGTTGCGTCTATCATCGACTGAAGCATTTCAAATCAATTGTCCCAATTGCACACCACCAGGAAGATCTTCTGCAATATCATTTAAATAAAGTGCGAAAAGCAAAGGGCTAAGCAAACACCCTTGCTTAACTCCAAAATTCGTATCAAGCCATTGAGAAAGAGTACTTCCATCCCACACTGCCGTTTTATTGTCAGAATATAAGCTTTTCAGCATATTAGGCATTTTTGTGAATATCCCAATGTTGTCCAATTTATACAGGAGAATTTTTCTGTTGACAGTATCAAAAGTCGCTTTGAAGTCTATGAAAAACATATATAGTTTTCTTTTTCCTTCCAGAAAAGCCTTCGCCACTGTTGTGAGCACGAACAAACAGTCTACAGTAGAGTACTCTTTGCGAAAGCTTGCTTGGTTTTCGCAAAGCAGTTTATTTGTCTTTGCAAATGAGCTTAGCCTTGATAGTAGGATCGATGTGAGCGTTTTCGCAATAGTGTTCAGAAACGATATTCCTCTATAATTCTCCGCATCTGTGGGGTCTTCTTTTTTCCAAATTGGGTATATCACATTCTTCTGAAAGCTTTTTGGTGCTTCTCCCGTATTGTAAATGTGGTTGTAGGTCTGCAGTACGGTTTCGAGGAAGTTGTCTAAGGCGTTCATGATGAATTTCACGGGAACACGATCTTCTCTTCTTCTTGTTATTTTTGCTTTTGCATAGCGCTAGTTCATTAACGTGAAGAACCTGAGGAGTATCCGATGACAATGGCTCTATACAACTCGAGAATAAAAGGCTTTGAAAATATTCGGCTAGCTGGTTGCAATCAACTTGTATGCGCAATCTTGTAGAGATACCATTAATGAGTCTGACTGTTGACCAGAAAGTTTTGTTGTCCTTTTACATTAGATATGGCGATTTCTAATTTCTTGTAATATTGGCGTTGCTTCGTTAGGCAGAGTTGCTTGTAACTGCTGTTTTTCTACTGGTATTTGTCGCTTTATCCTTGCTTAAATTTGAAAGCCTAGCTTTCCTCAGCATTTGCATTGATGCTTTACTGGCTACTTTTTCTTTTTAATTTTTAAGTTTAGTTTGTGAAGTCTAACTGAAGTTATATAAAACTTACACGGTTGTGCCTTTCTCTTTTTTAAATGTTCTTTAGTATTGTTACTCAAATGAATTTAAAAAATGGAATAACAAACCAAATAAAAGAACTACTAGTTAGGTTTCTGTATATTTTTCTCATTTGTCCCTGTGTCACTTTCACAACTTTGAGCTTTTTTCCTAAAGGCTACATTTTCCATCGACATGTTATCGAATTCGCTGCCAAGCAAAAATCTGGCTGTGTCAAGGGTTTCAATAGGGCAAAGGTTTTATTCCATTACACAAAAATATGAACTATAGTTCACAATTTTAGTCGGCCATGCCAGCTGCATACAGCGTACCTTCCTCATCTTCAAAATAACTGTTTTCAGGAGCAGCTCCTTCTGCTCTGCGTGCCTTTCTGCCTTCTTTAGATAAGGCCGCAGCTCTTGTTCTGAGCGGATTAGCCAGTCTGAGCATTGTGTAGCATAATAATAATAATAATCGATAATTATCGATTAAAAGTCGATAAAAATCGATATCGATCTGAGGCGACAACATGCAACTATACAAATTAAAGAACCAGCTGATATTTCACAGCTATTTACTCGAAATTTATTTAGGCTTAAAGGGTATATCTTCTAAAGTATTTCGAATTTCAAAAAATCCCTTTGGGGGGCGATATTCTTAACTATCCAAGCTATAAAAAAATGCAACAACAAAAAAAAGAAAAGAATTTTACACATGGAGAATACCCCCTTAAGGAATTCTTTAGTTAACAATTTTGAACTATTAATACTAAATCTACAATTTTTTTCTCACCAAATCTCGAAACATAACAGGCGGAATGTCAAACGTAGTTGTGCACAAATTTCGTGCACTGAGGTCTGCTAACAATATAAGTCAGGCAAACCTGCCCAAGTGCCTATGTGCTCAACAAAGTGAACAGCCTAAATCAACGACCATCTAATATCTAGACTACAGCTTTGCTCGGTCGAACCCAGTTCAATTTTAGTCTTCGTCACGAACTCGAACCGTTTTGGTCACGCACTCGAACCGTCAATCCTGTCTCACTCCAACCCATCAGCCAAGCATTGGTGCAAACAAAACACAACCGCGAAAGAGCAAGACATGGCGAGGTTCCAACCTGAGCGCCTTAGCAACGCAGCTATCAGCGAAGAGGCACCGAGCAAACTTATTGGGAACTTATTCCACAGAATTCACTTTCGCTCTAAATTCGCTCGAATTTGATTTCGCCCTGCCACAGAGCAGAGCATGTTTTTCGATGATTTGCAAATCGCGCACACTTGAGTCGCGATTTGCTTAAAAAAGACTATAAAATGCATTTTAATAAAAATAAGGCTTATTGATCTTCAAGGGTGTTCAATTTGTAAATAATATACACCAAAAAAATTAAATATTTAACATGTTAAGTTTATTAAATAAGTCATTTTACTAAATCGCTAGTAAATCGCTAGTCAATTCGCTAGTGAAATTGGTCATTCACTGCAACTCACCAAATCGCTAGGAATTACAGTGTTGCCACCTTTTAACATTTGAATTTCAGAAACAAATCGAGCTTCTGTTTAAAGCATTAATACAATATCGATTTTTGTGTTAAAACAAAAGATAAAAAAATTAGATTAACGAGCAATAATTTTTCCGTTGATCTTATGCTTGATAATTGTGCAATTTGTAAGTCGATTGCTGTCAATCTGAGTTGAATATAGTGGCAACGCCGGCGCCAAAGAAATGACGAGAAGCCGCTCAAATTTGGCATTTATTTGCTGCCGGAATTGTTATAAAATTATTGGTATAAAGGGAAAAGCATCGAACAGATGTCCAGAGCGGAAATTTGCTTGGCTTTTATGTAGGAGCTTAAAGACTTGGCCCCCAATGTCCACAATGGGCGACACGGGAAGTTGCGGCTGCAGCCTGGAAAGAACTGACTTTAAGCCTGACCAAACTTTCCTCCCACCTTCTCTATTGCATTGAATTAAAGCGTGTCCCCCAATGTTTTTTGGAGCCCGGGCCCATTTATTTTTTTTTAATCCCATTTTTATTATTGATTTTGTTTAATGGTGTTTATTTAGATTTTTTATAAGTTTTATATTTATTTTTTTTATTATGCTCCCAGCGTCCCGTACCTTATTTTTTATTTAATATTTTTTTATTTTGGTTTTTATTTTTTTTTTTTTTTTTTTTTTTTTTTTTTTTTTTTTTTTTTTTTTTTTGTGGGAATAACAAATATTTAGCTCAAGTAAAAGTAAAATTAGTTGTTTTAAAAAAGGGACTAGCAAATAGCTTACATTTCAAAATATTAATAAAAACCCCCATTTAAAGCTTTATCTAAATTTCCCTTGGTGGTCACCCTATCAAGCCAAGTCGGAAAGGGTTGTGAACTAGCTTGAAAAATAAAATCGCCCCGGATGCTGTGGGGTAGCGCGAATATATAAGCCATGTTTTGGTCACCCGCTAGAAGCCAAATCGCTAGTGAATTCTGTGGCACCCCTGATTATCTAGATTTCTCTCATCTGTGCCCTAAATGTGTTCAAATTTTGTTTGCGTGTGGAACTTAAGGTTAATGTCAGAGTACGTGCGAGAAGCGATAATATTTCTTGCTATAAGCAATGCATTGATCAATTTTAATTTGATGTCAGAATTGACCATGATTTAGTAATACAAGAAGAGGCCAGTAGTGAGAGCATGCAATTCAGAGAGCGCGAGCTTGATTTTCTGTCACTATTGCGAGCGCAATTCCTTGAGAGCAGCGAGTTGCTTTGCTCCAATTCAGAGATGCAAACCGGTTCTGTACCGAATCGAACCAAACCGTAACCGAACCGCTATTTCCATCTAATGAACCGGACCGACATTCTTTTGAAAATGCTGAGTCGAACCGCAAACTAAAAACCAATAATCAGTTGGAAATAGGAATTTTGACTTGTGAATTTAGGAATTTTAATATTCCCTAAGTTTAAGTATTTTCCGAATTTCAAATAAATTAAACTTCGCTGATCGACCCTCAAGGGAGACACTCATAGACTCAATTGATATTTTAAGGATTTATTTAATCAGACGAAGAATATTTTGCTACAAGAGCATTTATTTTGTTTACAAAAAAAAGGGTCCAGTGTCCACCCACTCAACCGAAATCGAGATGAAAAAGGAGACAACGAAAAATAAGCATGATTTACAAATAGAAGAAGCTAAGGCGATCTGAGCGAGTTCTGCAGTTGAAAGTTTCCCGATACCTCCCTGGGCTTTCGCGTGCGCGCGGTCGGCAGCTACGACTCATCGCTCCGCCCTCACTCTGACACCTTTTGAGCGATTGCATTGAAAAGAGGTTGCAGTGGTTTATCGCTCATTCTCGCCCAATATTATCGCATCGCTTCTCTGACATTAGCCTAAGCTTAACTAGATTAAAAATGTTGCCCCCCCGGGTTTTTTTTAAACGTCTCCTTCCTGTGAAATGACTTTGGCATCACTGATACACATTGATAAACTCTTGCGTGTCACGATATGCATCAGGTGGCAGCGCTGTAAAGGTAACGGGCAGACAAATTGAGCAAGAAGAACGAAAGTTATATTGTCTTTGGTTAGAGCAGGAGGAATGGCGTCAAATAGCAAGTCTTACCCATTGCGCCGTATTAACTCTGTTTTGTTACCTCAGATTATCACTTCCCCAATAATATATGTATCAATGGATCACCACAAAACAGCTTTTTCCCCTTACATTTAATTTGGTAATTTCTTTTTTTCATTTCCAGGATGTTTGCGAGGAGAATGCCTGGGTGAGGGAGAAGATCTCACAGGTGGTGCACTATCTATATGACAAGGATTTCGTAAGCGAAGATGCCATACAGGAGTGGTATGATCAATTGGATGTAGAAGAGCACGCTGATCTGAGGCAAAGTTTGGCCAAATTGGTGGACTGGCTGAATCAGTCCAGCGAGGAAGAGGACGATGATTAAGGTTACACTCTTTATTGCAATGTAAAGGTAAACTACAAGAAAAGAAAAAAAAAATTCAAATAAAACACACAAATGCGACGGAAACTAGTTATCTAAAATGAATTCCTCTTCGTTGGATTCATCTTCGTCTGTTTTTGTCAACATTGGTCCCATTTGGGATTCATCTTCTTCCGTTTCCACATCATCTTCAGATTCCTTGGCGGACTCTATGGTAATTTGTGTATCCTCTGTGGCCGCCGGTTGGGGTCTTTCCTGCTCCTTTTCCTCGGGCTCCGGCTCCGGCTCGGGCTCAGGCTCCGAGCTCCTCACTATCCACTTCCATATGTTCGACTTCGTCTTTGGCCTTCGTCGGCTTCGGCTTGGGCTTCTCCTCCTCTTCCTCATCTTCTTCGTCGTCGTTTTCCTTCGCCTCTTTGATACTACGCTCCTCCAGACCTCGGGTTATATCCATGGCTATATACTCCAAACGCATTTGTACACACTTCTTGAACACCAGGCTATTGTCGCTGCACACCAAATCGCTGCGCACCTCCTCAATGCAACCCTCCAGCACTTTGTTCACCTCATTCGTGTCACAGTCGCCACCCAAGTTCTGGGTGACAATCAGCAGGGTGGTCAGATTCTTCAACAGCTTCACCATGCGTGCACTCTTCACCAACCCCTTGTTCATTTCATCCACCGTCTGGCTGGCCTTGGCCCGGCACTCTTCACGCAAATATGTGGGCGAGATCATGGCATGTACATTGGGATTACGTGTCAGGCTGTAGGAGAGCTCCTGCACTTGGGTTAGCTCGTACATCAGCTCGGTGTTGATGCCCTCGATGGAGATTATGTTGGAGGCGTAGCGGCGTTGGAAATTCTCGCGTATTTGGGAACGGTTGCGGTCAACCGCCTCCTCCTGGCCACTCATCTCACCCATGGCCAGCTCGGCGGCGGCGTTCATTTTGCTCATCCGCTGGATTTTATCTTTCTTGCGGGCTATGGAGTTCTCCAGGTGCACCAGATGCTCCAGCAGTTTCATGGAATAGCCATGGTGACGCGTCAACTGGTGTCGCACGGGACTCTCGTTCATCGCATCCTGACCCAGCAGGGGATCGCTCTTGTTCAACTTCATGCTCAGGGCGTTCCGGGCGGCCGCATTGTTGTTGGCCAAATGTTTTTGCGGACTGGCGGCCGCCGGTGTCAGTTGCATGCGCTTCTGTAGATAGTTGCTGGCCAGATTGGCCGTGAATCCCAGATTGGTGGTGAAGCCCAGATTGTTGGTCTGATAGATGCTCATCAAATTGGGCCGGAAGTCCTTGGTGAAACTGTGCAGCGGCAGCATTTCGTGGAAGTTCTCAGACACAATCTCATAGTCGGGTATGGAGTGCGTACCCAAGCCGGGACGTTCGAAGGTAACCCGGTACATCGCATTCAGGGAATCATAGGCAGCCACTGTGCCCGCAAATATGCCATCCTGCGGTTGTCTCAGCCTGGCCGTTACCTTGGTGCCCAGGGGCAGCGGCATGGGTATCTTCTCGGGCATATCCGAGAGTAGTACTGTGTCCTTGAGCTCGCCCGGCTTGCGGGATTGCAGCGTACGCATTAGTTGACGTTTCCTATCCAGTTCCTTGCGCTCCTCGCTAAAGAAACTGGCCGAACAGCGTCTGGGCCTGCCCATCCGTCGCCTGATGTTGACCCACTCGTGGCGATTGAGTCTGCGTGTGCCCAGACGGGGAGCCAGCTCATTGACATGATTCATAAACTCATCCTTGCAGTCGAACAGTGGTTTATCTATATACGAATAGAACCACTCGGCTATGGCCCACTTGTGGGCCTTGGGTAGCTTCAGCAGATTACGCAGGCGCAGGCCAATGGACTGACCCAGACGTTTATTGGCCGCTGCCAGGGCTTCGGCCCGGCTGGCTTCTTCCTCGACTGCGGCAGCTGAGCTGGCAGCGGCTGCAGTTCCTTTGGCCACACCTGTTCCAGCTGCTGCTCCTGCTTTGGTGGCAGCTTTGCTAGCTAATGCCAACTTGGCTTGTCCCTTGAGCGGAGTCTTTTTGAGTTTGACATTGGCCGCTCCCCCGCCGGCTTGACTGCTCGCCGAGTTCGAACTGGAACCATTGTCACTGGCGCGCATATAGCGCGAGACTACACCCTTGCGCTTCTTCAATACCTTCGATGGCGTGGTGGGCACTTTACTGCCGCCTGTTCCCGCTCCTCCTCCTCCGCCGGGTGGTCTACCGGGTCCCAGCTTCTTGGGTGCCAAACTCATGCGCAACGGTTTGTCATCATTTATGATATTTTCATCATAGAACAGACGATTCCTTTTACGTATGCGGGCGGGCATGCCACGTGCATTTAATGTCAGTATCGGGGCCTTCTGTACCTTGGGCTTGGGTGGCGGAGCACTGCCCACACGCTGCAATCCTAGGGTGGCCAGACTAAAGGCGGGCGGTTCGATTGGCTCCTCGTGCTCGCTGGACTCATTGCTATCGGGATCCTCCTCGTCATTGTGTTCCACCTCAGCGTCGTCATCATCTTCCTCTTCGTCGTCCTCTTCTGCTTCCATATCGCCTTCTTCCTTGTCACTTTCGTCTTCATTGTCATCCTGCTCCATGGGCTGTGGAGAGTTCTCTTCCTCATCGTCGTCCTCGCTGGAGTGCTTTCTCCGGGTGGCAGTCGCAGCGACGGCAGCTGTGGTGGCGGCGGCTACCTTTCTGGGCCTGCCTCTGGTACCGGTGGACACGCCAGCAACGGGCATTCTCAAGCTGCAAAATAAAACAAAAAGAGAACGGACCATATGTCTTGAGTGGGTGTATGGGTAAGAGTATTTCTTAGTGTGGGCGGGTACCTTGCTGCAACTCCTGCTTGGTACCCTTTTTGTATAAGTTGGTTACATTTTGGTTTGTTTGCGATGCAAATTATATTTCAACAAGTTGCGGCAGCCTTGAGCTGCATAAACAATTTGAAAATGCCCCAGAATAGAGTTGGGCGCGTGAGTGTCGTGAGGTTAATTGCGATTTTGTGTGTTGCCATAACTAACAAATCTTATTTGGAAATAATGTTGCTTAAATCGAATCATTCATTAAGTTTTTGAGGTTTGAAACAACGAAGCAAAAGGCAAGAGCAGATTAACATTCAAATTTCAGTTACGTTCCGATAGATTTATCGATTGTCATCAATGGGCAAGACTCAATTTTGAACCATTGAAAAAGTTGGAACTATCGGAAGCACAGCATGTAACTCTGTAAATAATCTGAGCATGTACTGTTACTGCTATAAAAAATTATATTCCAAGGGCAACTAATGTAAGAAGAGTTTACACACCATATGGGCATTTCCGCGGGTCGCGAACGTACGTTCGTACGCTTTTGATGTACTTATTTTGTCTTTTTTGACAGAAAACAAAAATTATCCCCACCTTTTTTTGCGATTTTATAGCATTTTGTTAGCTCTGTGATTAGTGCAAAAGACGGGGTTTATCGAGTTTTAGATTTCATAATGATAGCAATAAACATGAGGTCGCGAACGTACGCGAAATAGAAGTCGACTTTGGCTTAATCTAGTAAAATGCAAAAATCTGCGAAATGGAACGGAATATTCTAAAGCGATTAATTTATTATAAAAGAGGATTAATGTAGCTTTCTATTGAGTGTTTACACAAAAAATATCTATATTGGTTTTTTTTTTTAAATTGAATTAAGTACCGGTCGCGAACGTACGATTAGAACTTCGATATGAAGCAAAATAAAAATTAACCGTTAATCGAACTTTTTTGGTCTCTACGCATTTTTTTCTTGTTAATTGATTTCAATGAAGATATGTTGTAGAAAGAGTGCAAACATAGCATATGTTTTGCATGTAAAATAATTAAATATAAAATTTTATTTTTCGGTCCAGGTTTACCATTCGGCGGAAATGCCCATATGCCTTATAAGTTGATTATACATTTAGGTTTCTTACAAAAACCGTGCATCTTGCAATGAGTCCTCTTACACAGACGCTGAGACCACAAACACTAATTCATAGATGCAAAACAAAAAATGAGTTAGTGATATTTTGTCGTATCAAATCGGCCTTCATTTGAAAACTGCTTAGATGATATGTTCGAATAACTTTTACATTTCGAACATATCAAAGTAATATATATCTCAGATCAACAATTTGATAATTGTAAATATCCCAAATAAATTGTTATAGTATCAAAGCTATATTTTCAAAATACCTGCAGAGCATATTTTTGTAAGCAAATGGAACTTAGATACTTTCATGTTAGCGGCTTAAATTCTTATTTATTGCCCGTTGACAAAATTTGTGTTGGTCTTAAAGCCCAGGTTTTGCAAGTAATGCAGCTCTTTGATTTTGATCGAGAGGATATTAAATCTTTCATTATGATCACAGCAGAAAACGTTATTTCTAGCGAAGAAACTGATAAAATGCCACTAATTAAAAACTTTGAGTATTTATATAAATCGGATCCAGATGAAATTAATTTCAGTGGGCCATGTTAAAGCTAACTGAAGCCAAGTTAAAAAAGAAGAGATTTCTTTATTTTGGGAAAAACTGGCAAAAGTAAAACACGAGGTTGAAGTGTTTAAGGAACTAGTAGGATTAATAAGAAATATGTATGTTGTCCCTTCCACACAGCTATGCTTCGGTCGAGGGTAATTTTTGCCATCAGTTTGATATAAACCGAATTAAATTTGATTCAGTATCAAATATAATGCTATGCAAGGAACTCTGTACGAGTACAGATCCAAATTATGTAAGGTCTGTAAAAGACTTATAAATATAGAAAAGTGTGATAAATACATAAAAATGGTTTGTTTATACTTGTATTTTAAGAATTTTCAAGAAAGGGAATGGATGTATAATTTTAGGTTATTTTTTTCAAAAAGATATTTATTTTATTCAATGAAATGAAAATATAAGACGGAAAGGTAAAGAAATTTTTTTGGATATAAGAATATTGAATATTGATTGGTTTGTTTTGTAATGTTAAGAAGTAAATTAATACATGAAATATGTTTTGTTTTTATTTTTAAGTTTAAGAACACTTAAGAAATGAGAAGATTGTGCTATTTTACGTTATTGTCAAAGAGATATTTGGAAAAAAAAAATTTTTAAGGAAGAAAATTAATTTGGCTAATAACTTTTTCTATGAAAATGGTTTTTTTCTTTTTTACCGTGTATCCATTTTTTTTTAAAAGTGGCAACCGTTGCTTAGGGGATTAGCAGGGATTCAAACCGGTTCTGAACCCAAACTCTGATTTCTGTTACCAAACTAAATCGCAAACTAGGGTTGCTGGTTTATTATAAATATTTTTGTATAATAAATAAACGAGAGAAGTTGACAGACGGACATGGCTATATCGACTCGGCTGTTGATTAAGAATATATATACTTTAGATCAGCGGTGGGCATAAAATTTTAGCTTGAGAGCAGCCCAACAACAACAAAGGAAAAACAACTGTTATCAGCGAGACACGATCGCCCAAAATGCACTTGTTGCGCCGTCTGTCTGCGCGTTTTGTAGGCGCCGTGGACTTTTTTGTTGTTCACAATTTGATGCGAGTTAATTGCGGCCCCAATGGGAGCAATGGCTTACCCACCGCTGCTAAAGATGGTTGCAGCAGTTACATTCATTTGCACGACTTTGGTATACCCTTTTTACTCTACGATGTTGACATAAAAAAATCTGTTACTAAGGTTTATAACAAGTATTTTTGTCCAAAAAACCATACCTTTAAAATCATTTTCGAGCTTGTTAAAATTTCGATGAAGATATTTTCATGAAATTTTCCATAATAATGAAAAATCGTTCTAGTAGTAGTAGTTTGTTTCCAGTTTTGGCTTGGCTAATTCACCGTTAGCCTTCTATTTAAACAAAATATAATTATTCGGGGGTGCCACAGAAACCTCTTCCAACCAAATTCCAACCGAATTCCAATTCTTAGCTTCTTTTGGTTGGTTTCAAACCTCTAATGTTTTGTTAGGAGATTTTGCAAAGCTCTTTTCTCACTAGCGCCTTTTGTCGAAGTGGCGCCCTCTACATGATAGCTAGCGGATTAAGGGATGGAAACTAATAACTCATGTTTGGCGCCAACAAGTTTTTAAATTTTGCATTATATTGGTGGAGAATGCGACTGAAAATTGAATTATTATTTAAAAATGCATCATAAAACATATAACACTATCAAAAAATTTCAGTTAATAATTAAATTAACCCACATCTAAAATAAGGGAAATTTTTTGGCGAAAGATTCAGCCCTGTTTTTAGAGATGGAACATCAATTGGAACATCTGGTGCTCCAACTAGATTTTCTAATTAGAAAATGAAATCTCTACAAGTTCTGTGGCACCAACAAATTTTTCGAAAGATTTACAAACCAACCGTCGGCAAAATCTCTAAGATTTTTGTGGCCCCCCGTATATGCGCGTGCCGGGATAGGCATTTGGCATTTTGGGCACCACTGGTATAGATTCAATACATTTAATTTTAGTTTTTCTATATAAAAAATTCCCAAATTTTTTAAAAATCCAGACATATGAAGTATGTAACCTTGTCTCCCTCGGCCCATCCATATGTGAAAAATCATTGCTCATTGTTTTTTGGTTGACTTTATTTGTTTGTTTGTGTATACTCGTACATATTTTCGTTTTGTTTAACTTTTTTCTCATTGTGTATAATACTTTGATTGAAGGATCTTCGAATACATCATAATAATCATAATAGTTCGTAACGGAAAATCAAGCATAAATACAATTTTCGATTCGGTGTGTGGCACAAATAGTACATAGTTGGTTGGTGCCTAAAGTATGTATGCATGTATGTATGTATGCAGATAGCAGTTATGTCCAAAGACACTCTCACACTCGCTCTCTTAGTGGTGCGAGGAGGCTTCTGCTTCTGCTGCTGTTTGGACATTACTGTTATACACATAGGTAGGTAAGTAGCTTGTTTTTGTTTTTGTATTTGTATTAAGTTTTAAATAGTTTAGTATGGTATGGCTTAATCTATTAACAGATTTTCTTTTATTAATTTATTTATATTGTACAAAATTGCATATTTTACACACACACACGCGCAAAGTTGCAACAAAAAAAAAAAACAATATTAAAATTGGATAAACACGGGAAAAGGAACGATTTTTCCCAAAAATGTGATAAGTGTTGCAGAAAGTACACAGATACAAGATATAACAATACACATTTAGGCATAGGGCATAACAAATATCAATAATAATCGTAGCATACAAATACAAATAGCAGTAATAATATGTAATAATAATAATTATAGTATGTAATAATAATAACAGCTTTCGTTCTTTGTTTTTCTTTCTTATTTTTGTTTTGTTTTTGTGTTGATTTTTCTGCTTACATCTTCCGGGGGAAACTGGTTAATTAATTTCGTTTACTTGGTTAATATTTGGATTTTGTATTTGTTTCAGAACAGAACCGAACAAGTAAATACGGTAGTAAGTAGTGGCATTAGTAGTGTTGGGAGGAAGGGAGTGGGGGGTACGGGGTAGGGGATGATAAAGCAGTTGGAGCAGGCGGTTGTTAAAAATTTGTAGAATTAAAAAACAGATAAAGAGGGGGAGGAAAAGGGATTGAACATTAAAATCAGCTAATTTCTCAAGTGTCATTTTCTCAATTTCGATTTAAAATTGTTTCTAAAACCACTTTTTGGGTCACATTCTCAATGTACGGTTAAGGTTAAGTTAAGGTAGCAGTTAACAAGTTTCATTTCAAAGATGTAGTTCTTAGTTGAAGACAGTTTCGTGCGTCGAGGCTGCAAAGGGCCATTGCTCTGCCCTTTGCTGAGTCAATAGTTTGTATAACTCAAATCGTTTTTTGTACAGCATTGATTATCATACGCAAAAGTTTAGCGTATACTAATATAAATCCGTTCTATTGAAACCGGGGTAATAGGATTTAAAAGAAAACATAGTCCAACCTCTGCCTCAAACAAATATATGTTGAAAGGGTAAACATATGTTATCAAAGAGTGTTAAACTAAGCAATTTAAGCATCTAAACAAAAGATCAAATGATAAAGTGAGTAAAGTGAACAACTGAACAAGCTCTCACTCACTTTGCTCACTTACTAAAGAGCGAGCAACTGACTTTGAACGAGTACTAAAACAAGCATGTTGTGCCCTAACTACATGTGACCTTAAAACCGTCCCAATTTAAATACGATTGGATTGGTTTTTTGTTAAATTTGTTTGGGCACCCAAAGTTTTAGTTTATGACAATGAACCAACTGAACCTTAAAAACATTCCTTTGGATATAAATCTAGAAGATTTAGCTTTTGTTTTTGAAACTAGAAAGCTCCCTCAAATGTATAAGTCTCATTTATATGATCCAATTGTACTTTAAAATGATTAAATTCATCAGTTTGTGGTGTTTCTTTACCATTTTTTAACGGCTCACTGAAAATTAGTTTACTACATTTATTTAATTGACCTTTAAAGGGGTAATTAGTTCAAAATCCATTGAATTATGTTAAAATAACACTCTACTTTAGACAATATCACAAAACCACTTCTATACTAGAACAGGCAAAGACAAGAATTATGACACAACTGTACTTTACAAACTTTTGTTTTAGTTTTGTGTTTGCTTCACAAGTTTAATCCCGTTTTTTTAAGGGTTTTGAGACCTTTATGAGAGTTCTTTGAAAGAATAAGTTCAGAATCCATTGAATTAACTTTAAATACCATTCAACTTTTACTCACTAGAAAACGTGACACAACTGTACTTTACAGGCTTTAAAATAGCATTATGAAGCATACTTGCTCTATAACAGAGATGACAAATCGTCAGTTCACGAATTCATCGTTTTGTGTCATAAATAGTTTTCTTACGTACGATGAATTCTACTCCGCGCCCTCTGTTCTGTTTTTAAGAGAGTTCTTTGAAGGAATTAAAAAGTGACTTAACTGTACTTCAAATTTAAGATCTGTTTGGCAAAACTGTACCTTTCCACCTTTCGCTAACTACTTTACTGGGTTTGTTTTCAACTTTTTTTTAACCGTACACTGAGAAAATGACCCTCAGTTTAACCGCCAGCTCTAATTTCTTAATTTTAATTAAATCGTTTTACTTAGTTATTGTGTGTGTTTCTGTTATTTTTTGTTTGCCATTTCGCTCCCGCTTGCTTTAAAAGTGTCGCGTTGATTGCCTAGGTTAGTTATAGAATGCAGCCCAGCTGCTGCTGCTCCTCCTCCTCCGTCCATCTTTAAACATTGAAACGCGTCTCGGAACCATCGGCCAGCATTAGCGTTACCGTGCGATTGTTAATCCACACCAATTTGGCCAAACGCATGGGATTCAGTCGCGACACATCCGGTATGGGCGCCGTCGAATAGCCCTTGGTGCAACGCGTCTGCGATTGTCCCAGACCAAACATCCCGGTGCTGGTCTGCCAGAAGGAGAGGCGATTCTCGGCACATGAATAGGATACCAGATATTTGCCATCCGGGGAGAAAGCCAACGAGGTAATGGGATGCGTATGGGCGGGTATCATCTGGCATTTGTTCTGTCTCAGCTCATAGATGGCCAAATTGCCACTGTTGGCACCCACCGCAATGCGTCGGGTTTGGGCGCAATGCGAGATCTGATTGAACTTGCAAATGGCCGGACACAGTTCGGCCAATCCGCGACTCTTCAGCTCGTTGCTGTCCACACAGTGCAGGGCGATGTCCATTACCTCCACCAGCAGGCTGGCAATCTCCGATTGCATCTTATCGATGAGCATCTCCACGCACTGCAGAATCTCACCCTTGGCCTTGTACAGCACCGACTGGGTGAGGGGTGTGTTGATGGATTGGGCATTCTGTTGCATGGTGTTATAACGGGCCACCTCACGCGCCATGGTGGTAATAAAGGCCGCCGGTCGAGCGGTGGCTATCAGACGCAGAGCATGACGAGCCGTGCGGCAGGCATCCGCCTGGGGTGTGAGGGGTAGCTTGTAGTTAAGATTCGGCACGGCCTTACCCTCGCAGGAGATCTCCAGTAGACCCAGCAACACCTTGGACACATCCAGATAGGGCTCCCAGACGGTGAAACCACGTCCCAGCAGATCTATGGCCGCACGCCGCAGCGGCGTGTACTGGGGCAACTTGGGTGAGGGTGGAGCGTACAAGAGATGGGCCAGGGCCATGGAGGTAAGTCTGGCCAGATTATTGGCTATGCCAAAGCCCTCCACCACCGAGGACTTGCGTCGCTCCAGACTAATGCTGCCACGATGATTGGGCGACTCCTGTGATATATCCTGACCAAATTCGGCTCCTATGACACCCAGCAAGATTACAGCCGTGGTCTGCTTACGTTTCAGCTCCGATAAACTGGACGGCTTGCGTATAATTTCCTCTTCCTCCTCCTCATAATCCTCCTCCTGATGTGAGGCATCTGTGACGCCTGCGAGCGTTGGCAACGGGCCAGAGCCATTGTTGGCGGAATTGCCGGCGGCTGAGCCAGCCACTGTACCGCTCAGATTAGCGCCACCGCCGCCTGCTCCTCCTGCACTGTTACTGGCCGCTGTCTGGGCACCCACTATGGGCTCCGTGTGCGTGTACAAGGGTAAATACTGTGCCCAACTCTCCACCAGCTGTTTGCGTCCCTTCTTGCCCATGCGTGTCAGCTCACCCAGCAGTATCTGCTGAGCCGCCTCTCTGATCTCTATGCAATGATGCTGCCAACGTTTAACCATCATTTCCACCTGCGGACGTTTAAATTTCTTGGGCTCGAGGGCCTCGATCTTGTCGGGTAGCAGGAAGCAATGGTGTGTGGACAGCAGACTCCAGCCCTGCTTGATTTGTGAGGTGTGATGTGCCAGCAACTCCTCGCGCTCCTCCTCATTGCTCAGCGTCGACTCGGTGCGTTGAGCCAGACGCTGTAGTTTCTTGTGCTTCTCGCTGTCCGGCAGAAAGGAGGCGGCACTCATGGACATCAGCGTGTTGGACATGGCCACCAGAGCCAGAATATGATTAGAAGTGAGCGTGGTGCTCAGCTCCCAGTGCAGACGGGAGGTAAACACGGCCGTCAAGTGTTCCAAGCGCTGCAGCTCCTCGGGCAACGCACGCTTCTTGGAGCTGGTGGGCAACTGCAGACCCGCGGGTATGTCATAGTTATTCTGCCAGGTGGGCAACAGCAGCGACATGTAGCCCGCCTTGGAGAGCACACCATAGGAGATGGGTACAATGGGACGCAAGAGTCCTAGCTGTGATTCGCACACCTTATCCAGATGCGGATCCAGGCCCCAGGAGTGCAGCAGTGAGAGCAACAGCTGGGCCACCTCCATCACATGTGTGACCTCCATTTTGGAGGCGATTTTACTTTTCAAATCCTGTTGCTCTTCATGCGTTTCCACCGCCTTTTGCAGACTCTCCACCTTGGCCTGCACCTTCTTCTCCACCAGGTCGGTCTTCTCCTTGAATTTCTGCACCAAGCCATGCTTGTCCTTGTCCTTGAGTATCTTCTCCACATCTCCCGCCTTGTTCTTGACCTTGCCAAAGAAATCGCTAATCTTTTTGCTGGCATCCAGGTGCAGGGATTTGCCGTCTTTGGGATTCTGCAGATGCACACCCAGGGCCTCGAGAGTGGCGGGCGTCATTTGGGCATACTCCTCGCTGTGCAGCTCAAAGATGAGTCCCTCGATGTCAAAGAAGAGTATATGACTTTCGGCATCCTTGGGATTGGTGCGCAGACCCTGTATGACCAGAGGATTGCTGCGATGCTTCATGAGGAAGTCAAAGTTGCCCTGATTATGGCCCTGCAGCTGTTGCAGCTGGTGTATGCCACGTTGGGTGGCATGTCGTATGGCATTCATGTTGCGCGACTTGAGGCCACGGAAGAAATGGACCGCCGGATTGGCCAAGCCCATCTCACTGGCCGAGCCCACACCATTGACACCCGCATGGGAGCCGGCATTGACTCCGCCCTCCTCGGCCAATTGCTCATCACAGGCGGAAAGCACCTCCTCGGCCAGCATGCCGTGCAGTACACGATCCAAATGTCCCGTCTCCATTTGCCACACATAGACCGAGCCATCGGAGCAGCCCACTATGAGAAAGTCATCCAAGGGACGCCATTTGATGGTTACCACGGGGAACAGATGGCGACTGGCCAGGGTCACACATTTACGTTCCTGCAGGGAAACCAAGGTAACCGAATGATCCGAAGCCACCGAGCAGATGCACTTCAAAATGCGGGGACTACAGCTCTCCGGTGGCACCAACAATTGCGTAATCTCCCCGGCATGCACGCAAAAGCGATGCAACAAACTGCCACTATACAGATCCCACAGGCAGACGGCGAAATCAATGCCTCCCGACAACAGATGCGACTTCTCGTAGCGTGCGTGTATCATGGAGGGACAGAGCAGACAATTCACTCGTCCACGATGACCGTACAATATCTGATGCGAGGGCCAATCACTGAAATTCTGCTTGATCCCCACCAGCAGCTGCATCATGACTGTCTGGGTGGCGGGTACAATGACTATGCTGCCATCCTCACGTCCTATGACCAGACGACTTTGTTGCGGCAGGTAAATGCTAGAGGTGAGCTTGACCGGTGACTCGGTGATGCGCGACAGTTGATCCAATATACCCACCGGCGGTGGATCCATCATAGACCAGGCCTCCACCAAGGAGGTGCAGACATGTGGCTTAAGTATGCGTGGTGGCATTTGCTTGGCCTGAAGTATGCTTATATTATCCAGTGGCACCTCGGGCACATTCCACACCGAAATATAGCCCTCGGAGTCGCCACGCAATAAATTATGCTGTCCCGTCAGTATTAGCTTCATGGCTGGTGGGCAGGACAGCACCTTGTCGCCGGCATGCTGCAACACATAGTACAGGTAGGGAGCATCGCGTACCACACTCTTGGAGTGGAACTCCTTGTTATCTGGTATGCAATTAGCCGGCAGCTTGTAGAGGTAACCCTTGCCCTCGTCCGTCCAGAGCATTACCCGATCCGAGGTTATGAAATCACCACCCTGCCAGCGTTCCCTGGCCGGCGCTATCACCGAACAGAGCACCGTGAAGTCACCCGCATCGTAGATCTGCCAATATTTGGTGCAAACCAAGAGAACCGTGCGCTGATTCTGGGCACAACAGTTCATGGTGATGGCATTCAGGCAGCGTATCTCTTTGGACTCATTCTCATAGATGGGCTCCGCATGCTTGTTTTCATTGCCCGTGAGTGTCCACACCTTGACCGTGCCTGTGGTGGTGATGGCCAGCACCACATCATCCTTACGCCGCATGGGACGTAGCACATGTATGGCCGATATCCAGTCGGGTTTCACCTTGGAGCTCAGCACATAGATTACCTCCAGGCTAAACGGATCCATGACCATAATTTCAGCATAGTAGCCTATGCAAAAGAGACGCACATCCTCACTGTTGGCCGTCTGATAGCTTTGGATTTGTGTATGCACCTGTGGCAGTTTAACCGCTTCGGTGCATTTGCCATCAATGAGATCCCAGGTGCACATCTCGCCATTCTCCGACGAACTGACCAGAAAGTTGTTTTCGGGTAGCAGAGAGGCACGCACCAGGCAGAGCACTGGTGCGGAATGTCCCACGAGTAGGCAACGCGGTGACATTTTAAGTGTGTTGGGTTCCACCTGCCATAGACAGATCTGTCCATCGTAGCAGCCAGTGACCAGAGTGCATTGATCATCCGATAGGAATACGCTAGAGATGCAATGGGTGGGCGCTGTAGGTCCCCATAGCACCACCGGTACCACCAGATTGGTACTCACCATGGTGATGTCTTCGAGATAAATGCTGAATGGACCAGTCTTCTATCTGTAAAGTAGGATGGTCTCCTGTAAACAAAATGAACCCAAAAACGGCTACGGGACGAGTACAGTGAAAGCTTTCTGAACTGAAAGAGGAGAAAAAAAAGTTCCTTCTAGCATACAAATTGCTTGGGGATTTTTAACACCTTTCCCTCTAGTTTCTACATTTTCTTCTTAGAAAAGAAAGCCCGGAGCTTGCAAAAAGTAGTCCCTTTTTACAGGCTGTCGGGGGGAAAAGAAGTCACCCTCGGATACGATGAAACAGGGAAACGAAATGATATTTTATCTTTAACGAGAGACTTTAGTCAGCAGAATTTGCCGAAAGTGTCTTTTGCGCAAGCATGTGTACACTTGGCGATAACTATGAAACAGAAACAACTACCATCTAATATTTAGACAGCACGTTTGCTCGGTCGAACCAAGATTAGTTTCAGTCTGCAACTCGGACCGTTTGAACCCTGTCTCACTCCCACCCATCAGCCCTACTTGGGCGCAATCAAAATACAACCGCGACAAAGCAAGACAGGGCGAGGATCGAACCTGAGCGCCATAGCAGAGCCGCTGGCAGCGAAGGGGTACTGATCAGCGATGCTCAACGTGAGTGAGACCAAAAAGTTAGAGTGTATTTCTTCGCTTCGAACTCTGGCGTGCGAATTCCGGCTTTCTGCTTTCTTGGTCTCAGCTTCGGCATGCGTTCGGGTTGTGTACGTGTGAATAGCGAAATGTTTTCGCCCCCTGGGGGGAACCAGAGGCCATCGCTGGTCTGATATGTATAAAACACAAAAGAAAACAAAATCAAGTGTTCTGCTGAGAGAGTGAGAGAGTCTGTTCAATTTTTCACTGGCATTTTGGTGAGTAGATAACAAATAGAGTGTTTACCAGCCCCCCTTAAAAGCGTAATTGAAGGTTTACCCTCGTAATTTTTGGCGTAAATCAACTGTTTTTGACAGGCTGTGCATTTTTCTGTCATTTGTGAGTCAAAGTTTAATACGTAAATGTAAAGCATTGATTGTAGGTGTACGAATCAAGCATGAGGAAGTATAAAGACATAAAAAATCTTTAGATTTGGACCATGATGCCGTCGATAAAGTGATGGACGACCTTATGGAGGATCTTACTGCGATTGCATGCTTTCGGCGAGGAATCAAGTTCTGTGTGCCCAAATCAGTGAACTGGCGAACCAATGTGCTATCATTTTTCAATGACCAATGGGTCCGAACGGCCCTGCATTTCGACCCCAAACGGAACTTGAGTTACAGGTAGCACTTTTCTGTTTGGGGTAGTTTGGAGAAGCTGCATCTGCATCTATAATGACGGCTCTAGGTGTTGTTAAAAACAGGTTCGGAGCTATCAATTTATTTACTGGCCGTGTGTTACTGATAAATGTTGACTGCGTAACTTTGGATGGCTTGATACCAAGTGATTTTTAAACTTTAAATAATTTTACAGCACTTCATCTTTTACACTTTAACGCCCGGTTGTTTAAACATACCCCAGGGCAGCAAAAAGTTGGTAGTTTTTTTCCTATGTGTTTTGTTGTTGTGGCGTAAACTTTGGAGTTAACGCTTTTTGATTTACCTTTTACGCGGGCTGGTGAATACCCTAATGGAAAAAATTGGTTGAACATATTTAACGAGCTCTGAGAAAGCCTAAAGGCAGTTGAAGAAGTCATTGGAACCCACAAAGAAGGAAACTCGAAACCTGAACAAAATTTTTATTCGAGAACCCATATTTTTCAACAAAAAGGCCGAAAAGAAACATAGCATCTTGCCGGTTCCGTTTAAGAAATTAGTTATTTTAGTTCCTGCCTTTTATGGCCTCAATCAAGCTTTTTCTTGGCGTAAAACGTTTTCTTTCCGAGGCTATATTTATTTTATCTTCCTTGTAACTACTTGTTCAACACAACTTAGCCCAGAATTGTGTCGAAATATTATTTCAAATGTCGACGAAACATTTGAGACATTTGATCCTCGACAACTCAAGATCGACTACCCCAAACTCAAGTCCTTGATAACTTTAAAAAGGATAAGGAACTCACTTTGCATGAGATTGTAAGTCAGACTGAAGCAATAACGTCTTCTACGTATAAACTATCAAATAACAAAGTAAAATCTAAGTTTATGTGAAAGATGCGAAATCGGCCCTAAATCAAATTTAGATGTGGTAGACAAACTGAAAGGACTAAAGCAGCGTTGGGAAAGCCCTTGCTCCCATTGCTCCGAGATTTTTTTCGCCAATTGGCGTTAGTCAGTCTCATGATAAACTGCGGCGCAATTAACTAGCTTCAAATTGTGAACAACAACAAAATCCATGCGAATCGGAGCACGGCGACTACAAGACACGCACACAGACGGCGCAACAGGTGTATTTTGGGCGATTGAGACCCGCTGATAACGCTTAATTTTACTGTTGTTGTTGTTGGGCTGCTCCCAAACTTAAATTTCATGCCCACCGGTGAATAAAGCATCGACTGAATTTTAAAAATCCAACCGGCATGGACGGAGCGTGGTTATTAGTCCAAATCAGCCTTAAGTTCTGCCGTCACTTCATTCTCCAGCTGCATGTGTGCGCGCACCCTTAGGGATGATAGGCCGATGGATGAGCAAGACACTGTGCTCAGCTGCTCGAAAAGAGCCAAAATTTTGCATGTATAATGTGAACACTTCCAAAGTAGTATGACTACTCACTCGGCTGGTCGACAATTAAATGAAATCTTTCATGTTTGGATACAAGATTACCAAAATATATACCTTAATGAAAAGGATTTTGTCAACTCAGCAACGGGTTCAGTTTGTTGGTAAAATGAATATATGTAGTTGGATTGGGTTTACAGAGTCTTTGTATTTCCCCATAAGAGATAAATGAGGTTATCCGCGACGAATGAGCAAATCACTGTCAAGGATGATCTAGCTATTGTCTCAACATATAGCTATTTTCCGCTAAAAGGCTAGATTTTCTATCGATATGCAATCCAACATTGCGTTGCCATGTGTGGAGAGCGTTTTAGGTCATAGGGAGAAGTGTATGGACCGCCTTAATTAAAAACCTACTACACCCATGTATTGGGCAGGGCCAAGGCAAAGACATTAGAATACGATTTTTATGCACACGATTTTTTGCACCTGGCTTTTCATCTGGCTTTTCGCTCTCTTGAAATTTTGTCCAAAAGCCAGAGAGAGAGAGAGATAGAGCGCTCTAGAGCCAGCCGCGTTTTTGTACGCATTAGTGTGTCCGTAAACATCATTCGCCAGTGGAACAAGGAAAATTCACTTTTTGAGAATGACCCCAAGAATGCGCCAGTGAAACAAGGGTATAAATTCACATTAGAGTCTTAAACCAGAGAAACTGTGGATTTTCTTCATGTAGCAACGAAAATGTAAACTTAAAATTCCTGGTACTGTTTTGGACTGAATTTTCAGTTTCCGGCTTTGGACCGGAATTATTAAATAAATTTATCCAATTAAAATGGAAAATTAAGTCCAGACAACCGCATATCCAAAGAAGAGGTAATTTCCCCGAGACGAAATGGTGGTAGAGTTCCACTTGGACTGGAATTTCACTGTATACCAAAGAAATAAGAGAGAATGCACCTAACTAAAAGAAACATATAAAATGCCCCAAGTAGCAGGACTGAAAATATAAAGGTCTGAGGAAATGGGAAGATTTTACAAGCACATTTCAAGCCGATGCAAGTGCTATCGTCCATTGTGCAGAGCTTAATATGGGAAAGAAATACTATAATATAGAAATAACTTTCCTTTCAGATAGCCAAGCATCGCACAATGCGCTTAGCAGCTATAAGTTTACCTCTAAGTTGGTCTTAGAGACAAAGAACTAAGAAACCACATGTCCCTACGCTGGATATCGGTACACAACGATATCTCCGGAAACGAAATGGCTGCGTAAAGGTGCAGCCACCCAGAACGCTACTGCGGCAAAGCCAACATACCATTAGACATTCAGGGTGCCACAGAAATCGCTTTCGCTCTAAATTCGCTCGAATTTGATTTCGCCCTGCCACAGAGCATGTTTTCGAGTGATTTGCAAATCGCGCACTTTTAAGTCAGCGATTTGCATAAATTAGCCTTTAAAATGCATTTTGATAAAAATAAGGCTTATTAAGTCTTGAAGGTTGTTCAATTTGTAAATAATCTACATCAAAAAATTAAACATTCAACAGTTAAGTTTATTAAATAAGCATTTAAATAGTCAAATCGCTACATAGTATTCAGTGGTGCCACCTTTTAACATTCAATCGAAATTAATCGAACTTCGTTTTAAAGTTAATACAATATTGATTTTTGTGTTAAAACAAAAGATAAAGAAATTAGATTAACTAGCAATAATTTTTGTGTTGATCTTTTGCATAATTATTGTGCAATTCGTAAATCGATTGCTGCCAATCTGAGTTGAATAAAGTGGCAACGCCGACGCCAAAGTAATGACGAGAAGCCGCTCAAATGTTGGTTAATTTTATTAGTATTCTTCCGAAATGGTTATAATTAAAATTAATTATAAAGGGGAAAGCATGGAACATATGTCCAGAGCGTAATTTGCTTCACTTTTATGAAGGAGCATAAGGACTTGGACCTCAATCTCACAAGCGGGAGCGGCGTCCCGCCAACCTCCCCGATGCGAATTGAATAAGGGTCCAATGTTATTTTCGAGCACAGCCTCATTACCCCTTGATTTTGCCTACGTATTTAGTGTGATTTAGAAGGACGGTCAGATGCGGATCAAAGACGGGGCACTCTAGCGTCTCCTTACGGAATTTCTTCTTCCCTTAATCGTCGATTGCAATCTGTCGTGGGAGAGGCATTTATGTAATTGAAGCATATCTTTTGCTTACATTTACGTTTGGCGTTTTCTCGTAACCGTACAGCAGCGAGTTGCAAGGTATCATTTTTATTTTGGCGAGCGGAAAATTTGAAGTTTTTGTGTGGGAAATAAAATTATTTAACTCAGTTAAAGAAAAATAAGTTTGTTTTGTTTAAAAAAGAACTAACCAAATAGCTTATATTTCAAAATATTAGTCAAAAATGCATGAAAAGGCTTAATCTAAGTTGCAATTGCGGGATGGCTACCCTACGCAGTCAAGTTCGAAAGGGTTTGTGAACAAGCTAAAAAAATGAAATCGAAAAATAAAACCCAAATCGCTAGGAATTCTGTGGCACCCCTGATTAATTTATTGGGTAAACAGCAGGGGGATGAGACAAACATAAACGTTGGAAATAACAAACACCCAAATATGCAGATACTGTAATGTAAAAAAAGGAATCCTTTGAACATATGTATGCATATAAGCTGCGATGCTTTTATATTTATATTCCAGAAAAGTCTGCCTTCTCTTCATCGTCTAGGACTTTCAACCGAATTTTAGTCGAAATCTTTCTTGTTGTGGTCTAAAGAAGAAGACTTAGGCCCCTCGCACACAGAACGCGGAGCTGAGCAGAGCTGGCGGAGCTTACGAATTTTACATACAATATGCTCCGCTCAGCTAAGCTGTTGGTGTGCGGGCTCGCTATGTGCTCTGTGCGTTTGATTTTCCAAAGCGGATATGCTACTCTCCGCTCCGCTGTCTGTGTGCGGTGGGCCTAAAAGAAAAACAGCTTGTAGAAGGCAAGCTGCTAAGAGATGAGCTTCAAAAACCTAAAAAAGCAAATTAACCGGAATGAAAGGCTATCTTCGGGTTCTGATAAGAAAAGGTACATAGGTAAATTTGTACCCAATTAGCTTTGAAACTAAGAGAGTTGAGTTGGGAAAGAAGCGCACAGACGGACATGTATAAAACCTCTCGACTGGGGATGATAATCTAGAATACTTATACGAGTGTGTACTTGAAGGCAAGCTTCTGATTGAATGGGTTTATATCTCTAAAGACCATGCACGCGAGGTGTACTCTGTATCCTCCATTAAAGTAACAAGGATACCTTTTTGTGAATTGTCATGTTCTGAAAGGTACTCTACGCCCTCTGCTTATGCTTCCATCATATCACCAAAAGATGACAGCCTATTGATACCACTTATCACAGTTTATATTTGGCAGGCGGATTATATCTCTGCACTTACTGATATAAAAGTGATTGATTCGTCTTATTTGATCAAATCAATAATATAAGACGCTGGATTTTATTTTTTTGTTTCAAAGATGTCACATATGGACCTACTGGTTGGTCATTTGGAATGTCTTTTGAAAAATTGATACCTTCGTATTGGAGCAGTTGCCGGCTTTAGCTGATTTTCTTGTACGATTTTGTGACTGCGAACTTAGCCCGTCTCTACTGTACAGGTTCATTTCATTTTTTTTTTTTACCGTTAAAGGCCCTTAATGTATCTCCGATTTCAGTTCAATTCTTGAGAGCTTTCACTGTACATAATTCTATCTAGCTGCGTTTGCGTCTGTGTGTTGGTTTGTGTGTGTGTGTGTGTTTTGTCAACGTATTGAATATCAAAAGATAAACAACAGACGAGCCATGTTATACAATTTTTGAGGTGGTTGGGAGGTAGCATCGAGACAACCTTGGATTGCCAGCCAATAGGGAGTCCAGACTCGGACTTGGCTTAGAGGTGGGTGGTGGTGGGAGGCACCAACAGAATATGGCAAACGAATCATCAATTTGAAATATGCTTAAATTAATTGGGCAGACGCGACACTTACACACACACACACACACACACACAGTGGCAAACGCGCCAATAATAATAATTGTAGATAACTTAAAATGTAGCTAACTTTTTTTTTGTGCTGTTCGTGTTTTCCGTATTGGGGACAGGCGGCGCGTGATTCTTTCCCCTGATTCCGATTTCGATTCCAGTTGGTTTTTTATGGCGATTTTTTATTGTCGTCGATTGTATTTGATTATTGATCCTGATCCGCATTCGCCCGCTGCTGCTGCTGCTGCTGTTGGGGGGCACACACAAAGACCGAGAGTGGGAGAGAGAGCAAAAGAGAGAGGGGGGAAACTTCAATGTCGTCTCACGATTCCGATTCTCATTTGTGTACACACCACCCCCCGATCCCGTTTGTTCACTGCTGCTGTTTCGTTGGCCCACAATTACAACACACACGTTGCTGTTGTTTTTGTTATTGGCAATTTTTTTATATTCTGCATATTGCCATATTGCTTTCCCCGAACTCTCTGATTGTGGCTGCTGTTGCTGCTACAAGTTGGAACTGCACTAATACTTTAAAATTGATTTTTGCTTCTTTTTTTTTTTGCTGTAAGCAAATGTACAGTGTGACCCTTCTTCAACAGAGCAACTAAGCACAAAAGTAATCGATGTATCAGAGGCGTAGAAGTATCGATTAATGGCCAGTGTTGCCGTTTACACTTACACCAGCGAGGCGACAACCCTGTCACCATTTTTTAATATTTCACTTAAATTGTTCATATTTTCACTTATATTACACAATTCACTTATACAAATGCAGCATGCAATGCTTTTCATGCTATTAATGGCCAATTGGCACATATTTATAGCCTTATTTGCTTCACAGGCCCAAGCCCACATGGGCCAGTCCACAAAGTTGTTACTTTCCGTTCAACGGACAAAGTCTGGAACACATTTGTAAATATTGTTGGTTGGCAGTATTTTGCATAGCCAACACACATACGGGGATGGCTCAACACGCCGTTGAGCCATTTTGCAATATATGTGCCAACCATTTGTTTAGCATAAACAACAAGACCAAATGTTGTCCTCCCCACCAGACAAAACATTGTTCCAACTGTACACACACACACACGACTTTGTTTAACTTTAGGCGGCAACATTTGACTCACCTCTTAGTATTAAGTTAAAACAAATTGTTTATAAGCTGCAACTTAATTTTCTATTTTTTATTTCCACAACAAACGCTGCAACACACTTTTGAATGTACAAGCTGAAAACACAAGAATGGAACTGCCAACTCGCGGCAAATAAAAGGCGCGCTTGCCGCGCACTCGAGGTTCGAATTCGTTGTAGCCGCAAGTGAGTTATTTAAATAAAAAAAAGTGCTGATTTAACGTATTTCTTTGTTGTTTCTAGATGTTTGCTTGTTTTAAACCACGAAATGACAAATTTAAAAATATTTTGCGGCTATAATGTGACCACCACTCCCTCGCGCTGTCGTTGGGGGAGCAGCGCTAAAATAAACAGCTGATTTTTACCCTCATAAAAGGTATGTGCAGTTTGCAATGAATCCAAAGAACTGTCGAACAAAATAAAATTGAAAGAGAAAGATATTAGAAAAAAATAATTTTAAAAAATTTGCAAAATTTTAATATTAATAACAATTTAGTTGGGACATATAATTTTGTCATTGGTACTTTTTTGTCACTTACGATGAACTGGGGGGGAGAGCTCCGAAAAGTGGGGAGTGGACTTTTCTAAGAATACTAATTCCTACCTTCTCTCAGAAACTTTGAAAAATTTCCATCTATAGATCGCGATTTATAAAGAATTTTCATTCAAAAAATTCGCAGGGTACATGGTTGGTACATATTTGGTTTCTTTTTAAATGAAGTTGTAAGATTCAGGTTTTATACAAAAATATGTATATGCTGTTCATCCGATGTCAAATAAATAATAATATTAATAATTTGGTACGTTCTGTACGCAGAACGACAGAAAAATCCTTTCGCCACAGTATAGACAGCAAAGGAAATTTCTGTCGTTCTGCGTACGGGGCTTCAACAATAAAGTTTAATTACCATTCCCAAACTCCTATTTTTAGGTCCCACTGGCAAATAATTAGCCCAAATTTTGATGATAGCTTGGCTAAATAGCTTTGATATTGATGACTTAAATCTAAAACTACATATTGTTTCACACTTAAATAAGTTAATCAAGTATGGCCGAGAAGTACCCTAGTTTTGCCAATTTAAGCCAAACTTTTATTAAAATATGGGCAAATTATTTGCCTGTGGGAACTTAACACGAGTTCAATGTTTATTGTTTTAGCAGACTGTGTATAAATACTTTTAAAATCTATCGATTTAAGAAAAAATGTTTTCCCATACTTGTGAGTGTGAGTGAGTGTGAGTTTTGAAAAGCTCTTTGTCACCAAAAATTAATTTATGAATCGTCTATTTATATGACTACTCAGTCTGCCCCGCACTTCAAACATTTTTTACATTTCATTTGAGCTCAAAATAAAATTTTAAAATTTTGATTTAAAGATAAACAGACCTGTTCCCGTTTTCGACATCGATCACATCATGCGAAATCGGAATTGTTAAATGTTCTCGCTTCCAAAAACAGACTGTGTTATTGTACTTATAACTTTAAAATTCCAATTATCTTCATTCGATCCTCTGGATGTCAAAAAGATTCGACCGAATTCTTTAATAGTTTCTTAGAAAGAGTTCTACCGATTCCGATTAATCGGATTCGGATATGGGAACAGGCCTGAAAGATTTAAAAAAAAACCATGGCTGACCGCCGAAACTTTATTGCTTGTTAATTTGTTAATTTTTAATAGTTCGTCCATCAAAGGAAATTTTTGAGCTAAGGGGGACTTATACAAGTGAATTACCTTATATTCTCGGAGTAAGTCGTTAAAATACTTATTTTTCATTACTTATTTGACATCTGACGAAAAGCTAATACATACTTTTGTATTATACAAATGCTGCACTTTTCAAAATTCTTTTAAAAAGAAACCATAGATGAAACCCGAAATTTTTTGAATGAAATTTGTTAATAGTTCGCGATCTATCGAAAGTCTCTTATTTTAATTTTTAGATAGAAGGCCGGAATACTAGACTTTTACCGATAAAAATAAATAAAACTGGAAAAAACAAAAAGAATAATTTCTGAAATTCATCACCCCCCATTGCAAAAAGCTATCTACGCCACTGCGGCGGAAAACTTAAGTTATAAATGAAAAAGAGGTTTTTTCGGGGCAAAATCTATGATTAAGGGCTACGCCCTTGCATATAACAGTTTATGTTTGGATTGGTGTTTGGTTAGTTCGTCGTCTTGAAAGTTGCCAAGGGCAGAAATAAATAAATAATTGTAAACAATGCAATTTGATATCGATCATGGCAAGTAGAGTATACACACTTCGCTGTGTGATCGAGCTATTTTCTTGTTTTGGTTTTTGCGGTATTTGCAATAACAAAAACAACAACAAAGTAGACACGCTGGCTCTGGAACGGAAACTCGGATTTGGTGGGAGGTGGGCTCAAAATCTAATTAACAGCAAAACGAATCCAGAACACTTGAATCATGCCAAAACTAGGCTTAATTTTAATATGGTTTTTGGGGATGTGGCTTGGCGAGGGAATTGTTGCAGAGAAACATTACTCACGGGCGCGCCGGCTAGAACTAAGGTGGGTGGCAGGAGACGACGGCTGCGAGTTTAAAGACTTATTGCTCAGTTTCATTTTTTAGGGAGGATGTGCGACGCATGTTTCAGCATGCCTACGATGGCTATCTGCGCCATGCCGCCAACTATGATGAGCTGCGTCCGCTTACCTGCGATGGTCATGACACTTGGGGCAGCTATTCGCTGACCCTAATCGATGCACTCGACACTTTGGCCACCATGGGCAATCACACCGAATTCCGGCGTGTCTATGCCCTGCTCACGGAGAAGATGAACTTCAATCGGGATATAAATGTGTCCGTGTTTGAGACCAATATACGCATAGTGGGTGGCCTGCTTTCGGCCCATCTGCTGGCCCGACGTGCGGGTGTGGAACTGGAACCAGGCTGGCCCTGTCAGGGTCCTCTGCTGCGCATGGCCGAGGATGTGGCGCGTCGTCTGCTGCCTGCGTTTGATACCAACACGGGCATGCCGTACGGCACCGTCAATTTGCGCTATGGTGTGCCCAAGGGCGAGACTTCAGTCACCTGTACAGCCGGAGTGGGCACTTTTTTGATAGAATTCGGCACCCTGAGCCGTCTCACCGGCAACAGTATTTACGAGGAGGTGGCCCTGCAGGCTGTATACGCCCTCTGGGAACATCGCTCCTCCATAGGACTGTTTGGCAATCACATTGATGTGCAGAGCGGTCGCTGGACAGCCCTCGATTCGGGTATAGGCGCTGGCGTTGATTCCCTGTTCGAGTATTTGGTGAAGGCCGCTATTCTGCTCAATCGTCCCGAGCTCATGGAACTGTTTCATGAGGCACGCGCAGCCATTGATAAGTATATGAGGAAGGAGGATTGGTATGTGTGGGTGGGCATGAATAAGGGCCACGTCACATTGCCGGTGTTTCAGTCCCTGGAGGCCTTCTGGCCCGGCATACTCAGCCTGATTGGCGATACCGAGCCGGCCATGCGCACCATAACGCGCTACATAAGTGTGTGGGAGAAATATGGCTTCCTGCCGGAGTTTTATAACATAGCCGCCGGTGAGGTTTCGCCCAATCGCGAGGTTTACCCCCTGAGGCCGGAACTGATTGAGTCGGCCATGTATCTGTATAGGGCCACACGGAATGAGTTTCTATTGGAGCTGGGCGAGCATATGCTGGAGACCATAGAGTTTAGTGCCAAGACCAAGTGCGGCTATGCCACGGTAAGTGCTCCCCACTCTGCTTCAACTGAATCTTGGTCAGCTTTCTCTCTCTTTTTCGCTTAATCTTAGATACGCAATGTGGTGACGCACGAGAAGGAAAATCGCATGGAGTCCTTCTTTCTGGCAGAGACCAGTAAGTACTTGTATTTGCTGTTCGACGAGGACAACTTTCTGCATCAGGATGGGCTCAAGGGTGAGCTAATGGAGCAGGATGTGTGCGTGGTTGAGGCGGGTGCCTATATATTCAATACCGAGGCCCATCCCATGGATATGTCGGCCCTGCACTGTTGCCACGACCATCAGGAGGATATCTTTGGCTCGCTGGACTTGCAGCGTTTTACGGCCAAGTCCATTTTTGAACGAAATCGTCAGCATCAGCTCAAACAGCAGGAGCAGTGGACGCCCCAGTGCCAGGCGGGAGCACCTGAGGAGCGTAAGCGTGAGCGAGATGCCAGCTCCACCACCACCACCACCATGGCCGTGGACATAGAAGTCTTTGATGAGTTCCAGCAGCCGGCGGCCGAGTTGCTGGTCAGCAACTTTGAACGCATACGGGAGGAGCGCGAGCTGAACCAAAGCTTGCCACGTAATCAGCTGACTGTCAGCGATCTGGATGAGTTTTTTAGCCAGCAACGCCAGAGTTTTGCCAGTGCCGAGGAAACACTGCAATATGTTTTGAATTTTATGGGCAACTTCACCCTGGATGTGGCCTTTATACGAGGATTGCAGCTGTACGATGGCAACTTTAGCAGTGTGCTGGGCACGGGCGCCCAAAAGGAGTACGAGGGACGCATGCGCTCGCTGTGGCAGCTCTATGAGCTGGAACAACAGTTTGCGGCCAACATAAGGCTAATCCAGCGTTTGGATCTGCTCAATTTTCAGGGAGATGGCGAGCTCATGCGTGGCCATTTGGCTCAAGTGCTGGACCAACTTGAACAGCCACAGAATGGGAGTACGGACATAGGCCTGATCATAGTAGAGGCACGTCTCGGCTACGAGTTGGCCTTGAAGAATACAACGGCCATGCAGGAGTTTGCCTATCGCGTCTATCTCTTGGGCACTGGCTCGGCGGCGGCAGTGGCGTCCAACCGGTTTAAGCCTCTGCTGGAGGCTGACGAACTGGGCCAGCTAGAGCTGGCCGAACTAAATCCAGTTGAACAGCGCGAACTGTTCAAATATACACGTCGCATAGTGGACTTTCGCAAGCGTATGTCCGAAACGGTGGATCGTTTGCAAACGCTTATGCAGGATCTTACACCGGCCACCACCTCGCCCAGTCTTGAGCCAGCGTCCGAATCAACTCCGACACCAAACACGGCAGCTGCAATTGCACCACCACCACCTCCACCAGCCAAGCACCAACAGCTGCAGGAGGAAGCCGAGGCGGAGGAAGAGGGCTCTGTCTGGTCACAGTTTGTGCAGACCATTTTGCGCAAGACCACCGTGCAGCGGGTCAAGTTCGATGAGGCCGTGCTGCTCGAGAAGACACGCAAATCCCTGGAGAAACATGCCCACAAACAGTTGCCCCATCAGTTGTTCACCTGCCGGCGACCCGAGTATATAGAGACTTTTGCCTATCGCGATTTCTATCCGGATGCGGTTTAACCACATTTTCCGAAAACTAAAGAATATTGAACATACGACTGATCTGTAGATGTATATATGTTTATTTAGATATATTTAAATGACGGATTCCAATTTAGGGTACATTCACACCGCAACTCAAAGAGAATTTCTGTTTAAAAGGACTCGCTCACACTGGCCTTTGAAAGATGTACAGAAAACAAATGATAAATATTATGATATATACATTAGACCGTACCTTTTTAGTATTAGGTTCATGTTGATTTTTTTGATGTATTTATTAAGATGTTAAAGATGTTCTTAGTTTCAAAAATAATTATTATCGAATTATGTTTCTAAATATCAGTAAATCGTTTACTTTTGGGTATATGGTTTCAGTTCCTTAGTTTTCTTAGATTTAACATCAAACACTTTACTTTTCCGGTCTAATGTCTATATCTTTCCCCATATGAGGCAATTAATCGTATCAAAATACTACGTTTACCACAGCGACACTATATATGTATGTACAAGCAAGTGGTATGGTTCCTTAAAGAAAGTTTAATAGGCTAACATGTAAAATTAACTCATTCATCGGTCTAAACTTAAATTGTTTTGTTTCTTTTTTAAATACCTATAAATCTAGTTTAGTACTGAACTTAAGTTAAGGACCAATTTTGGGGACGCTCAATAATAAATGTGGCAAAATGTAAAGTATAAACGAAAATGTCCTACTTTTTACAACTAGTTTGCAAGTGGGGAATCGATTTCTTTTTAAAATTAAGCATTTTCCATTTTGAAAAATGGAAAACAACTGTGTGGTTGGGTTCAGACTTGGTTTCATTAATTAAGACAAAATCCAAATAGTCTCTGTTTTTTATTCAATCCTATAACAAATCTTTTTGAAATTCGCAACTAAATGGCTACGTAGAACATCTTTCAATTGTGTTTCAATTTGTTTCTTAGCACCTACATTCAAAAGTTAACAGCAGGGATGCAAACCGTAACCGAATCGCTTAATCTAGCTAATCAACCGTAACCTAACATCGAACCGTCGTCCTTTTGAACATGTTGAACCGAACCAAAAACCATTAATCAAAATTCTTTGGTTCGGTTCAGACGAAAAGCCTTTACCTTCTGACAATGATACTTGAGAATTTGGGAATTCTAATCAATCTAATCCCTCTAGAAGAAAGACCACTTCCTTTGTATCGCCGTAAACAAAGGTTTTTCTATTTTTCTTATAATATTAAAAGCCAAGTTAGTTGAATTAATAAAAACAAAAAAGTCAACTTATCGAAGACTTCCAGGTACGTACAATTTGTGCAATAGTTCAACAGTTTTCAATAGTTAATCATAGATAAATAATAAAAGAAAGTAATCAATCTCTTTAAATATAAAAGAGAGTGTCCTGATTCACTGTTGATGATTGGCAATCATCGCACAGCCTAAACGGTAAGAGATAGAAAGCTGAAATTTGGACAGGAGTTTCTGTTAGTGGTGAAAGTGCGTACTAAGACGGCGTTTTGGAAAAATTCCACCCGGAAAAGTCGGAAAAGCGTCGGAAAAGTTCGTATGGGAAAAATGTTATTTTTCATCCGATTGACTTGAAACTTGGTTTGTATACAAAGTACGCGAAATAATTCGACACGTGTTTTCCCGATTTTGGAAAATCCCCACGAGGAAAATGGGCGGAAAATTCTGCATGTAAAAACTATTTTTCATCCGATTGGCTTCAAACTCGGTTTGTAAGGGTAGAATACGAAATAGATTGAAATGTGATTTTTCTGATGTTGGAAAATTGAACACGGTTTGAAAATTCCCTGGAAAATTCTGCATTAAAAAAAACAATTTCGAAATGTGATTTTTCGAAGTTGGAAAATTTGACCTAAATTTTACTCTCAAAATTAAATAAAAAATAAACTATGCTGTCATGGAACGATCGGCTTGAAAAGTGGGTCTTTTGAAAAAACTTTTTATTACATAGAATAGGAAACTGTTCTTTGTCAAAATCGGTTTTTTTTTTCGAAAATTGGGTTTTAATGAGAAAAAATTTTTGTTTTTAATGTTAACGTGTCTCACATGCACAGATTATATAAAATTATTAAACGCTTTTATAAAGTAATTTGGAAGTTTTGGTCATAATCGGATGACTATAATTATAGCTGTCATAGGAACATATGGGTCGAAAAGTGCGGTTTTCCAATGTAGAAAACAACCCCCTTTTGTTTGTAATGTGGTAACGTGTCTCACATCACCGATTGATTAACTACGCTTTGATTTGGAATTTTGGTACAAAATTGTCGATGACTATTTTTTAGACTGCGTAAAGTTCCGGTTTTTTAGAAAATTGTTTGTATTTAATCCTGAAAATCTAAACCCCCTCCTTTTATCAGTTGTCTTATCCGGAAATCTGGTTTTTTTAGACTAAAATTGATTGAATGACAAAACTCATTTTACATAATTTCAAAATGCTTTTTTCTAAAGGCCTATACACAGATAAGATCAATTTTTAGTTTGGTACGATATTTCACATGAATAGAAACAATTTTGTACAACTTTAAAATCTGCATACGTTTGAAATCGTATCTTATTTGTATGAAATTGTTTCTATTCATGTGTAATATTGTAACAAAGTGAAAATTTATCTTATCTGAGTATAGGCCTAAACAAACAAACGACCCAACCAAATTACTGGGTGAGCATTAACTGTCTCAAATCAAAAAAAAACCCATCGAACATTCAAGTTAATGTTCTTGAAGATGATTTTACGCAACACGTAAAACGGAATTTATATTTGGGATATATCCCATTCGTATACGAATTCGAATGTAATCGATGATCGATGATGCTGCAGAGAAAACCATTCGACATTACTGTACGACTTTGGTGATAAAGTAAGTCAAACAGCAAAAGTAGAGGTTAGCTATTTAATTTTATATACCATTTTTGCACTACAAATAATTTTGGATTTATTTTAGGTTGCCGGACAATTATGCTATTTTAAAAACGACTGACGAATTTTCGGTCAAAATAGTTGCTCAATATACCAACATCCATCAATTAAAATGGGGAAATGATGAAAATACTTTAAAATTTTGGTCTGAATTAAATAATTTTCGAGACAGCTTGGTAGCTTTCGCCCTGACTCTGCTTTCGTTACCGTGGTCGAGCCAAGCAAATTTGGTTAAAACCAAAACCAGGGATCGGCTACATGTGGAGACGTTAAATGCTGTGCTAGGACAGAAATTACCCATTTAGAAGTTATTGAAGATGCCTTTAAATTATTGAATAAATAAAAAAAACTGTTTGTCCTTTTTTCGCCTTTTTTTAGTTTTTCATCCTTTTTTCTGTTTTTTTTTTCAATCTGTCCTTTTTATTCGGAAAAATATTGGCATTACTGGTGGGAAGTGGGTAGGCTGTGGGCGGGAATTGGAGGGAGAGCCCAGCAGCAAAGTCGTAACGGGGAAAAGGCAAAGTAGTAAAAAGTTGATTTCAAGCTAGAGCCCTGCATGAATCGAATCAAAGTTCCCCTTGACTTTGTTTCTGATTTGAACTATCTGTGAACTCTACTCATAGCTCACAAAATTGATTCATTAAATTATAGCTCATGACATGATTATTTTTCTTCAATTAATTTTCTTAAATTTCGTTGTTATTTCAAAAATTATTGAAAAGAAATGGAGCAAAATTATGAAATTGCACTGGACCAACAGTAAGTATATGTTTAATCTTTAGAACGTTTAAAATTAGGTAAAACCTTTTTCAAATAAGTATAGACTAAAGTTAAAGTTTTATCTTAATTCATAAATAGTCTTCATCATGTTCCACGGAGGCTTTAATATCAACCCAAGAAGATATTAAAAAAAGCTTATTTCTGGAGAGTTTAGCATTAGCCCAAAGCGTGGAAGAAGCAGAGTGTGGGAAATCTTTGGAAAAATATTGGATAAGGAAAGCAATGAGGTCGGCCAGTTTGTTGGATGCAGAAAGTGCAGCAGTGTTTATAAATTTAATAAAAGCACCGCCAATTTGTGTGGGCCTGCAATCGTTCTCTACATCTGCTGGTTTGACGGTTGAGATGAGAGCAAACTGGGGGAGTGCCAAAGTCTCTCTTAAGGGTGGAGTTACGGATATACCAGGGGGCAGCGAGCATTATGCGAATATGCTGCTCTGCACCGTCTCAACCGTTTGAATGGATGTGACAGACAGTGCCCCAGAGGCAGATATATTAGGTCCAGCACGGCTGGCAGCTAAGTGTTTTGGGCGTCTGCAACCGGAAATACCGCGGTGCACACTACTAGTTCAATTACTCTTCCTTGGGTCATACCCACTCTAATGCGGCAGATATTTGAGCGGTTGTACCTCAGCTCGCCAATGAAGCAACGTCCTTCGAGGAGCATAGCAAATGGCGAATTTGGAAAAAACAAATTTTTTTAGATGGGCTCAATGTTTGACTTGATTCGATCTATAGAACCACTGGAGCTTGATCTGTTTGGAGCTTGATCTCTTTTGAGTTTGATCTGTTTGGAGTTTGATCTGTTTGGAGTCACTGGAAATTTGAACTGACTAATTTGAACTAAAAAAATTGTTGACTTGATTTACTTGAACCATTTTTTAAAACATGAATCAAAGGGCCCTTTGACTCCATTCATGCAGGGCTCTATTTCAAGCCTAGGTATGTAAGATTCAATTTCAGAGCTCCACAGGGGACACAAAGTAAAAAAATTTTTTCAAATCGGGTCAATATTTGGCTCTCACAATTGACTTCAAACTGATTCTGATATTGGTTCCATACTGTTAAATGAACATATGAATAATCTTTCAGAATTTTCTTTGCAGTCTGCTTTTCGCGGTTTTCTTTAATTTATAAGATTTGGGGTGACTCATTGAAAACTTAATTTAAGCCTTAGCCCTTTGTCAAATTGTCTACGCAGTGCTTTTGTTGTCAAAAATACTCGGACCAGAAAATATTTAAGTTATACACTGCCATGCACTTGAATAGGACAAGCATTTAAACGCGAATATACAACTATTTGACTGATACAATCAAATTGAATTAAAAGGCAAATATTTTTAAGCATTCAGTACATCATTCTTTAAAAATACAATTAAATGTAATTGTCGATACGGTACGGAGAGTTGTACGTAAATTACGTAAATAATCTAGGAAGATTAAAATTTAAAAAAACCCACTACTTCATACCCAACGTAAAGATCCTCGTCAAGTTGTTCCTCGAAATTATATGACTTCGAAAGAAGGAATGGCATACCGGGGAGTTTTCAGTTAAGAAACGATTCAACTTGTATGGAAATGAGGTTTTTCCTATTATTTCCATGATATTCGATAAGAAGAACACTTTCTGTCCCGTCACCACAGCCGTGAGAAGGGTGTTATGGTGTGGCGTACCATCTGATAATATGGGACATGTCATATAATTTCGAGCAAAAACTTGACGAGAATCTTTACGTTGGGTATTTGGTGGTGTTTTTTTAGTTTTAATCTTCTTAGATATTCACTTTATGAATAACTCTCCGTACCGTATGGATACTTGCGTTTAATTGTAATTTTAAATGATTTTTTAAAGCTGAACGGTGTAAATACTAAGATTTTTGAACAATTCTCTGCTCTGCAGTACGTGAAAATGTTTTTTGGTGCGGTCTTTCATATTATTCCCATAATTTGATGGGTTTTCAAGAAAATTGCATACAACACTTTAGCTTATTCCAATTTTCCTGACGTAAGATTTCCTTATAAGCCATTTTTTTGCCTTTTTCGACATCAGTTAGTGCTTTACCGCCCACCACAGTATTTTTTCAACTTAAAACGTTTTTATGTTGACAAGAGATCAACTTCATTGCGCGGAGTTTTACTCAGAATGATGAAATCACGTTTGTTCCTATTCAAGTGCATGATAAAATATGCCATTTTTGAAGAGCTCGTTGAAAAAAAATTTTTAACAGAAGACTACGTTTATTTAAAATTTATTTTTTGTTAATTCAATAAAGAATGAAGTACTGAATGCTAAAAAATATTTGCCTTTTGATTCAATTTGATTGTTTCAGTCAAATAGTTGTATATTCGAGTTAAAAATGCTTGTCTTAATATTTTTTTCTGGGTTAAACCCCCCCTGGCCGACATGGAATATATTTTTATATGCAAAATACTGTACTAAGAAAGAAGCATCTAAAGACAAATTAGTAAATTTGACCCAAATTAACAACAATTTTGAAAAAAATTTCATCGATGGACCGTGAATTATAAAGAATTATTATTAGAATTATTATACATTTAAGTCGAGGCGGTCATCCAAGGTTTCTTTTTTAATTAATTTTTAAAATTTCCGGTTTTGATCTACAAATATGTGAATTATTTTTGTCAAATGTCAAATAAATAAGAATACATTACAATTTTTGAGCAATTTAACCACAGAGCTTAAAAGCAATAGCAAAATACAAATGACGTGTACAACATTTTTTGATTTGAAATTATGTTATACTTGAAGGTAAAATTTAAAAATTTGCTCTACACATCCCGCAAAGTTTTTCAATGATTATTAATTGAGGGCTCTGCGAAATAAGGCCCTAAAAATAAAATGAAATAAGGCCCCAACAATTTATATAGAAAACAAAAACCACCCTGTTTGATAAAATTTGGGGCGTTATTTCCCTTTTTGGGGCATTATTTCCTAAATAAACTTTTAAAATGAAAGAAGACCTTAAAAGAGAAGTGAAGTAAGACCGAAAAACTAATTTTTTGGGGCCCTGTTTCATTTTTACAAGGAAATAAGACGCCAATTTTTAATATGATTTTTTGGGTTCTTGTTTAATTTTTCTTATATTTTCTAAATACAAAAATCGCATGATTTTTTGTATCAAATTTTCATTATTTAATTGAAAAAATTGATTCAATTTTAGCGCCGCTTGCGAAAATTTGAGACAAAAAAATCGCGAGATTTTTGTATTATAAACTCCTTACCACGCGCGTTTTAAAAAAATTTGCCTGCGGCGCTCTTTCTTTTTTCCAATTTTACTTCCAAAGCAGGGACTAAACCCGAAATTAATTTCAGTTTGAGTCAAGGCATTTATATTGGCCTAAATCTTTTTTACTTGTGCAGCAATCGGACAAGCATCCCATTCCCGTTTTCCATAAAATATAACTATAACCGTAATCGAAATCGGACGAGTTAGACACCGCAATCGATTCGTTGACAAAATTTGTTGAAAAATTTTATGTATACAGTCTGGTTTACGGAAACCGCTTGTGAAATGTGGATTTTAATAAATTTTCGAAATATTGCTCGTTTTTGGAGCCATAATTCGCCCTTCTCAGAGCCTTTCTATGTTTTGTGTGTAGAATTGAGTTTTTGAAAGAAAATCGCACTGGACTTTTGTTAATTCTTGTTGGTCCACCTCAGAAACACTGAAACAATCTAAAGATTCAACCTATTTGCTCTATCACTGTGTCTGCCCCGCGTTTTGAAAATTTTTTAGACGGTCAAAGGCATTTGTGCTCAACCTAAAATTTCAGAATTTCGTTTAGCTTGATGATAAAAATGAACACGCAGTTAGTTTATATATTTTGGAATTCATGTTGAACAAAAAATTGTTTGAAAATTATGCAGGAAATGAAGTGCAGTTGAATTCTATAGGTAACTGTTAAGTCGCTGTTAAATCACTGTCTAACAGATAACAGTATATTTTTAGCACAAAAATTCAAAACTTGACCTCAAAATTTTTCAGCACTTTGGCGATGATCCCCACTAGATTTAAACCAGATCCCACCAGATCTCCATCAGATCACCACCAGATCACCAATAGATCCCCGCCAGATTTTCACCAGATCCCCACCAGATCACCACCAAATCCTCACCAGATCCCCACCAGATCTCCATCAGATCCCCACCAGATCACCACCAGATCCGCACTAGATCCCCACCAAATCCCCCATCAGATCCCTACCAGCTCCTGACCTGATCCCCACCAGACCTAAACCAGATCCCCACCTGACCCACCCCAGATCCTCACCAGATCCCCACCAGATCTCCATCAGATCCCCACCAGATCACCACCTGATCCGCACTAGATCCCCACCAGATTAGCACCAAATCCCCGCCAGATCCCCACCAAATCTTCACCTGATTCCCACCACTTCCCCCCACTTCCACCTCACACTATCCCGCTCCACACACAAGCCACCTGCTTCTACTGCAAAGATAAAAGCTGCTGATTTTGCAAATACAAAACACAAAGAGAGAATTCAAAGACATCCCCCAAAAAATCTGTCGCAAAGACAAAATTTTTCAAGATTTACTCCCCCAGTCTGACGTCCGTAAAAGAGCTTCGCTCTAAAAATAGAGTAGAAAGTAGAGCCTTTGTTTTCGCCTTTGAAATGTACACCCCCCCCCCCCACAAACATTTTTTTCTCCAAAACCCCCCTCTAAAAAATCCTGCTTACGCAACTGGACCGTACATCTTAGTGAGAAAACCCTTTTTTTTCTTCAGCGCAAACGTCCCCAAACCTCGTATTTATAAGTTTTTTAATACTATCGCATCCAAACTTGTTACAGTCGAATGACTAAAAGTCGTGGGTTCAAATCATAGCCTTCGCCCACAGCACAGACCCAAGTGAAATTTCAATATTATCTTATAGCCTATTTCCACTATAGCAAATATGTACATATTTTCACATATTATCACATATGGGCATTTCCACAGAAAGGTCCACCGAGATTGAAAAAAATTGTTTTTTTAAAATGATTTTTCTTAACAAAACATTGAAAATAAAAATCCAAATAAATCTTAAAATGTAAGGACAGATTTTTTGATTCTTTACTATAAAAAAAATAGCCTGAATACCGAAGAAATGTCCATTTCACTGTTAGCTTTTTTTAAGATGTCGCGTGATAAATGTCGCGTTCTTCATAATATTAAAGCTTATAAAAACAAAACTAATGTAAATAATTGCGTATGATTGCACTCAATAAAAAGCTGCATTATTCCCATTTATTTAAAAGTTAGCTGCTTCAAAATATTTATTTAACTTTCGCAGATTTATGAATTTTTTACATGCAGTCGAAAACGACTTCCACTTTTGTCGCGTGATAAATCCCATGATTTTTTTAAAGTATATTTTTATCGTCAAATCGATTGAACCTCCCCTTTGCACTAAATATACTGCTATCAAAATTCTACCAAAAAATAGAAACAAAATCAAAAATTCGTTTTGTCTTCTATATTTTTCAGCATTTTTAAAAGCGTACGATTGTCGCGTTCGCGACTGTGGAAATGCCCATATTCAATAATATGTACCACATTCTCCATAGGAAAAAATGAACATATTTCAAATATGTGTCCATTCGCCCCAAAGGTTTTCACATTTTTTTTTATCTATGTCATTTGAATATCATGGAAGCCAGAAAAGATAATTGTGAGATATAAAGCATGCTTAGCTGGCTACTCTATCTTAACAGAAATGGCGTAGAGGTTAAGACCTGAGACTAGAAATCAACAAGACCTGGCTTCAAATCTCAGTAAGAGCATGGAAAAAAGGTTTTTTTTTTTTTATTTTTAACAAAATATGTACATATGCTATGGAAACGCTCAAAAAAAAAAATAATGTACATTTCGAAATATGTAATCATAATGGAAATAGGCTATTAAATTGTATTTTTTTATCAAATTGAGTTTTGTTTTTGTTAATTTTCCTATATCAGTTTCTAGTTATTTTCACCATTTAAACTGTATCAATTTTCTTAGTACAATCTCTGATCACCAAAGCAAGATACTGTCAGAAAATTTTAAATTCCTAACTCGAACTGTTTAGGCTGCAGGTCGTTGATCACAAACAGAATCCTGTCATACGTATTTGTATTGCATTTTCACTTTCCAAAATTCTTATTCTAGCTTTAAATTAAACTTTTTTTCTTTTTTTTTTTTTTCTATTTTGAACTGTCTGACTTGGCCACTTTTGCCCACTGTGCAATACAGAAATAACTGGAAGCACACAACTGCTGTAAGCGCGCCAAGTGAGAGAAACCAAAAAGTCATACTTCATCTGTATAGTTTTATTAAAACTACCCATCACCTGCCCGAAATTCAGCTTAGACCTTGATTTTACATGTAATTCCATGTATTTGATAAGTTTTTTTATCCAGAGTTCCAGAGTGCACAAAAAATGAAACACATCGTCATCAATATTAGAGCATGACATAGCACAAACATACAGGCACACACACATACATACACATATGTACAAACACATGGCTAGTACATACTACAATACATTGTTGTTGTTGTTGTATAATAGTTAGTAATATTATAATAGTAATATAGTCAATATCTAAAATAGCATTTACGATTAGATTTAAAACTGAATAATGGGGAAAAAGTAAAGGGAGAACCAAATATGAAATTGGGGTATTTTCCGGGAATGCTGAGCAGCTGTGTTTGGTTTTTCTTTTTGGTCTTTGCTGTGGTTCGTGGTGTGCTTGACTAGATGCTGCGAATGCGGAACGGAGGTTGGGGGCCGGGGCGGGGCGTTACTTATTCTAGGCCCAACATCCAGTTGATGCCTTGTACTATAAAGAAAATCAGCGGCTGCCAGGCCACTAGCCAACGAATCCAGTCCAACAGGCGTCCATATAAAACATGCGGCTTCTCCCAACTGAAAAGGAGTATGGTTAGCTTTTTGGTTGCAGCATACAGCATTTCCCTGGCCCTCTTACGGATTGCGAAACATTTTCTGCAAGTCGACCTTCTCCTTGCAGTAGGGACATGTCTGCTTCTTGCCCACAATACACCAGCCGCGTATGCAAAACTCATGGAACACATGGTTGCAGGACAACTTGTAGGTGTTCTCAATGACACCCTCTTCCTTTTCGGACACCAGCAGCTGATTGCCGCACACAGCGCACACATTCTGATCCAAATGGCGTGTGGGAATGCCCTGGGGTGCATAGTACTAAATGGAAACCAAAGTTCATAATAGAGTGGATAAAAGAGGTGGCCTGTGTTCTACTTACGCCTATGGCAGCAGCCATTTTATCCGAACAGATTTCGGAGATGTCCCTACCCAGTACACCTATATAAAGTCCGTAGAAACAGAACATGAGACCCACGTCCATCCAGGTGTTGGGCGGTTGCGAGAATATATAGTTCATGCCCAAAAAGGCGGCCATAATGACCAAATAACCCACCAGACCCAGGCCATAGCTTAGTTTGTAGATGAAATAGAACCATTTGTACACCAACCTGAGTGGAAGAGGGAGTTATAACTTGTGCACTGTCAACGTTTTTGAGTCACTCACCGGGGCGTTGTGCCCTGTATGGGCTTGCTAATGGCACGTCGCATCACCAGCGAGGTGATCCCCGTGAATATGAGCCAAATCACTATAAATCGTATCCAGTGAAAGGAAATTGAGATGACTAGCGGTATAATCCACATGGCCAGCAGCGTGACAAAGGAATAGGATCTGTAGTGCCGCTTTTTCCACTCCACCAGTATGATTTGGGCAATGACCAGGGTGACAAACAGTATGATGACCATTTCCGAGTGCATGGCATCGTGACCACGATGCTTTTCCACCATCAGCTGATGTTCGGCCCTAAAGATAACGAAAGGGGGTAGACCCTTGAAGACCTGACCATTGAACTGGCGGGCCAGTTGTCGTTGTTGTTGTTTGCTTACCGCATGCGCTCCTCTGGCGTCATCTCATCCAGGGACTGTGGACGGAGGGAAACAGGGATTCATTGGTACACACAAACACAATTCCTTAACTCACCTTATTCAAGTCCACCGGGGCATGCAGATCCATGTGCTGTTGATGCATGCTATTGTTGTTGTTTTGCAACTAAATGCATTAATTTAATGGCACCGTTCGTACCGTTTAATTATTTGTTACTAACGCATCAGTTTCGTTTATTTTTTGGGATTTTTAATTTGACACTAAATTCTCACCATTCTTCTTCTATCCTTTACTTAAATTGAACTAAATTTATTTTAATTATATTTAGTAAAATTGTACAGATTTATGAGGCAAAGAGTCAATTTGTGGCTAATATTGGGCTTACACTGCGTCACACTGTGACAATTTGTGACAAATGCATTCACTAGGCAAAGTTTACATTCGTCACAGAGCGTCACAATGTTCGTAACCCAGTCGGACCTGACACCATGAAATATACACATCTCTATTGCTTCTTTTTCACCAAAAAAGTAGTTCCCAACACGTGAAAAGTTCCTGCCGCATTGAGGGACACCAGAAAAGACATTCACTACTTT
>JAEIFU010001967.1:0-53608 GCA_018904235.1 Lordiphosa stackelbergi
TTGTATTGTTATTCCAAAAAGTTGTTTTACAAAAAACTTTAATTTTAATGGCCGGCCAAAAAATTACAAAATAAATCAAAAAAAGTATAACTTAAAAGTGGTTATTCAAATTTATTCATAATAGTAGTTCTTTTGCTAAGGATTGGATTGTCTGTGTTCTTCGATGCATTAAAAAGTGACAGATTTTAAAGTGCTATTCACGCCTCTTCTCCGACATCATTCACAACTTTGAGGCTTTTCAGTAAAAAAATAGTCCACAAAATACCTTTCTCTTGGGAGAACAACTTTATCGTCACCACCATTCTTTCCAGAGCTTCAGCACATTTCTTCCTAGTTCCTGGTAAGCCCAAATGACTTGAAGACACCATCAATTTGAAGGATAGTGAGGTTTAGAGGACCCTTAATGAGTATTTGCATCCTCTTGATTATGCAGAAGACCAACCAGACATCTTTTCTAGATAGCTTTGCTGAATTCGCCCCTTCGCCTGCAAGGCGCCAAACAAATAAATGCTGTTCGAATCCTCTATATCCCACATTTGCATAAAATATTTTTAAAAATAGACTTTAAATTAACAACAATGTTTGGCATCTCAAAAGGTTACGTCTACGAAATAGTAAATGGAAAAGGAAAATTGAAATTTAATGTAGCAACTTTAAGTCCCACGGGGCCAGTATTAAGCACCTTTAAAATTTTGAATTTTTGTTACCCATTACGGTAACTAGAAATTATTACGAATTTTTGGACATTGAGGAACAATTTAATTTATTTCAGATCTCAAGGGGAGTGATCATAGTTTCGTTAACATTTCGATACCGCCAAATCAATATTTTTTCGCTCTGTAAATTTTGTATTTTAGGAAAAAATGCAACAAAACTTTTTACATTACTAGTTTTAAAAAATAAAATTTTGGGTTTTTTTAATTTCATATTGGAAAAAAGTGATTTTGACATTTCGAAAAAATTTGTGGGGGTTGTGAGCCACCCATCTAAAAGTTCAAAATTCGTGTTTTTAAGCCATTATTCTTTATTAAATGAAAATGAACAATTTTTCTCATATTCTGAATTAAGAAATATCAATGAAGAGTGAAAATTGATTGACGGCATCAGGCTTGTTTTCTTTTATATACGAGCACTTTTTTGCTTGTGGCTGTTCTTTTGTTTGCCTTTTTTTAATGTTTTTTTTACTTCTTTGGAGAGTTTTTTCCTCTGTTTTATTGCGCGTCATTGCAATATTCTCTTTGAAAGTCAAAACCGACTTTTTTTCAAAGTGGCTCACAACCCCCCATATCTCACTATTTTTGGGTGACGTCACATAACAAAAAAGAAATTGAAACAAAAAAAACATATTTCTATCAAAACCAATTGACCAATTCATACTTACATTTGTCATTACGAAAAAAAATTTTGTATAATATTCACAACTCAAAAATGAAAAAAAACTTTTTTTTTTAAAAAAAATCGAGTTCTGGTTCACGAACTTAAAGAAGGTGTAGACTGATAGGTTGCTTGCCAAAAGTTAGGTAATAAGAAGGGGAGACATGACATAAACAAAAAGTTTAAATTTTTTTTTTTGTAAAATTTCGAGTGGCTCATAACCCCCAGCGACTTAGAACCCCCATTCTCCCCTATAGATATTTTTAAAATATACGACAACCTTAGTACCGAATATACATAGAGAAAGTTTGACAATGTTCGCCAATAATAAATCTTTGGACACTTGTAATTTAATGTTTATTGAATAGAATATGAATGTAATATGAACTTAATATTAACATAATTAGATGAATTTTAAGCAACGAGCAACTACGAACGCACGACTTCTTCCCTCCCTTGGTGACGCCAATCTTACTCCCCTCAGAGCGAACGTAGTTCTTCTCTTTCCCTCAGTTAATGGAACAGTGTTGCGTGATAAACATATCGATAGTTAATTAATCGAATAATAGCTCTTACCGCTTCTGGTGGTTTTTCCAGATCCTACATGTATATTAAGTTTGTGCAAAAGTATTTAACAGGGAGAAGGAAACATTTCCGAATAAATTGTATAATTTGTACTAACAAACCCATAAACTCCTGGCTATATTAGGTGGCCTTCCTTAGAGATTAGAGAGGGCAAATTGGAGTCCATTTAACGAAGTGCAATACAGGCTGCTCACCTAGTATTTATATGTTCATCGCACTGTGATATGAGCAACATCTTATCTTTCATCCAAGTTGCAATGGGTTAATCGTCTTTCCGTCGTGGCAAATAATTTAGTCTGAGCATTTCAGTTCTTGTCAGAAACGTAAGCGAAATTACATATGCCCACATTATCACTAAATAATTTTTTTTCTCCTATTTTGTTCTTTTGGGGCTTGTAGGTAAATCGGTATCAGTCTGACTGTGATTGGTCTATTAGCAGTTGTTCAACTATGATTTTTGGAAGCTGTGTTGAGTCCATTAGCCTAGTTTTGCTTAAAATACTTCAAGTTTAGCTGAAGAGTGCATTGGAACAGTGTAATGGTAATATCTCCCATTGTTTTTTAGATACAGTAAATATCGGTTATATGACGAACCGCTTGTATGCAAATACCGGTTATATGCAAAAGTTTTATATTTTAGAGCATTATGCACAACTTTGATATAAGAATTTAATTTCTTGTATGCAAATCGCTTTAACCAAATATCGCCTTTAAGCAAACATTTTACATAAAATTTAAAATTTCTGCGTACTATTTTAATCGGTTGTAAGCAAATTTTGCAACACAGTTGTGATAGCTGAACAGATAAGAAAGAAAAAAAAAGTTCGATTTTGATTGACTCAAAAACCAACAATTATAATTGTAAAATAAGAAGAAACAAAGGACAACCCCCTATTTTTCCTAAGACTTTTAATATCAGCAGAAAAAATTTTCAGAATTATTTAAACTTGGGAAAAAATCGATTTTTTCAAAAATAACTACATTTTCAATATTAAAATCCAAAAATTTGTACCTTATCAGCAAAATCAAATCTTCGAGTTTGGTATACATTAAAACAAATTTGTGTTGAATATATAGGAATAATATGGCCACAGGACCAACAAAGTAATACCTTGTTAAACATACGTTTATTCAGATATCTCATAAGCCTGACGTGCTGGGAGAAACGGACAATTTATCTGAGTTCAGCGGCCAAAAATACATAAGGAACGGTTGCAAAAGTGGGCCTTTTTTGTATTGTGTGTCTCCGATGGCTGCGGTCCATGCTGGTGCCGCATAGTCGGAACACGCTGTATTGCCTTGTAAATATGTGACCAGCAGTGTCTCTTTCTCCTTTCCCCAAGAGCTTCCAGCTATGGCTTTGAGGGCCCCATTTTTTTTCTCTAACTTTGCAGGCTGTGTTCCGCCCGCCTTGCAAAGAAGAAGAGATTGTCAAAAGTCACTCCCAAGATTTTTGAGTATTTGATAGTGGAAATTTTTCCTTCGTCCACAGTGACATTGAGCTGAGTGTTCATTATCTTGTTCCAAGTAGTAAAAAAGTTAAGCTGCATTTTCCAGAGGAGAGGGACAGGTTCACACCAGCCAGGTATGCTGAGACTGTTGGGAGGAGTTTAAGCTCACAACTTGTTCTATTTCTTGTTGTTGTTCTAGCTTAAGATATATTTTGTGCATTTGTATTCGTTTCACGCGGCCGTAAGATCATTCTGCACCCCTCTTCCATGTAGAAAATGTGAAATCGGCTTCAAATTGTAAGATTATCTGACACATAGCAGCTGGAAGAAGAGAAACCATGTTATTAAAAGATGCTGCGAAGGATTAAGCAAGGCTCTGCAACATTTGGTGCATTAAAAACAATGCTAGCGAGGTGTTGTAACTAATCCTCACAAGAAAAGGAATAGAAATAACACACATGTACACTTAAAGACAGCACAGTTGTCGTAGATTAACCAATCCGCTATCAACTTGGAATTGTTGATACACCAGTCTTACTCGCTAAGGCACAAATGAAGACTATGCTCCAGATTGGAATGGTCGTAGCGGTGGAAACTAAATTCAGATTGCATATATAATGCTCTAATATAAGGCTCTACCAAAGGGAAGCAAGCATGAAAGTGTAAAAGAATTCAAAACCCAGAAGCAATACTGGTTTTGTTAGTGCAGTAAATCTCAAATGTCATGAAAGTCAGAATTTGCATGGTTCAATCTATATAGATGCCGAATACATCCAATGTGACAATGAACTTGCCTGATTTGGAATTATTTCGGACGAGAATATTGTATTATCGTATCGTATTGAAAGAAAATTAAAATCCATTTGAGGATAATTATTTTGCTCAATACAAAATATTCCTTAACAAAAGAGGGAGAGAGTTTCACTACTTCGAAACTTTTCTTACATTTATAGTAATAATAATATTACCGCTTTTGAAAACATTAAAACAAAAGTAAAGTGATTTAAGTTATTCTTATCTAATAGCTAAATTACATAAGTATTAGCTATGTGCCGTTAAAATAAAATGAGCTTAATTCAATGAATTGCTTATAAGCAAGTTTTTGCTTACAACCGATAGATTACTTATAAATATTGCGAATAAGTTCTAAAAAATAGTCACTGTGGTGGCGCCATCTATTGTTCGGTTTGGAAATGATGTGACTACGCTCCGTTAGATATTTAGTTTAAAACACGGATAAGGTTTTAGTAAGGTTTATTGGAGACCGCGAGTTGCCGGTAAGAATGAGTGTTACAGAAAGGCGGAGGCCCAGTTTTCTGTCAAAAAAGTAATGCTCCACAATCGCTGCTTTTCTTTAGAGAGAAAGTAATCGAAAACAAACAGACTGCAGAAATTCTGCATTACAATTTCGTAATGGGAAGCCAATGGCAGTTCGGCTCTGGCATACATCCTTTATAACTAGTAATGCAGACTGTGGGCACCCAGTTTACAAAGCGGTCATTCATATGGCAAAGTATAGCAGATTGTATGGGATTATTTCCTTCATACTGATGGCAAAGTAACGTAGGAGTAATCGATTATGTAATGGCAATTTGCGCCGCTGGGTAGAATGCAGTGCTGCCGCTTTGCTCATCTCTCTCTTTGTTAAATGAAATGCGGTCTGTGTACCTTTGGTCTAGAGTATAAAAATGTTTTTATGTGATACAAATAAACACAGGCACGAAATGCTGCCGAAAAGCGTAGGAGAAAAATAAGGAATAAAATCATGACTTTTTATTTTGAATCAGATTGGCCTACCACAATACACGGTGACATGACATAACCCCCAAAGACTTATCGCCCAAATTTTATTTTGGGCGATAAGTCCGTTTTCTTTCGGACTTATCGCCCAAATAAGTTTTGGGCGATAAGTCCGTTTAAAATCGGACACAATCCCCAAAAATATTTTTGGGCGTTGTGACCGGCCAAAAAAATAGTATTGAGTGGATCGCAGCTTACATAACAATAGTCAAAAAAATTTAATAAATAGTCTTTTCATTGAATTTGATACCTGATTCTGAAGTATTTTGGAATGCTGAGTTCAAAAATTGACTAAAAATTTGTCTATCTTGTCGTTCTCCAGATATTTAAAAAGAAAAGTTCCCACATAATTTGCCGTAACATCTGAACCAATAAACCGATTTAACTTTTCGATCTTTCAAATGAAATATGTAATAGCCTAGATCCAATGACACATCTATGTAATTGTGTGTGGTTAGTGATTTCACAGGAAATATACATTCTCAAAAAAAGCATAGTACGTAAAGGAAAACTACTCATAATGTTCAGGGCGAATAACAAAATATTTTAAAATTCAAGAAAATTGTGGAAAAAAATGTAATGAAAAATATAAAATATATACACTTTATGTGGTCGGAGATGCTTCCTTCTGTGCGTTACAAACACCTCATTCATTAGAAAACAAAAACAATAGATATCTTTCAAGATGATCGCTTTCAGCAGGGACTTATAAAAACTAGATCTTTTACATGATTAGAAAATAATTATCAGTTCTGATCTCAATTCCACTTCGGTTTTCGTATAATCGTTTGAATTCGCCAACTTTCTTTTACAAATTTAAATGAAAGGTGTAAAGGAAATCTGTGGTTATTAGATCAAGGCTTGCCTTTTCTACGAATTGAATTCACTTGACATTGAGCTGTCAGTTTCAACTTCATGAGCAATTCCACTTTTACTGAAATCGGATCCAGTAACCGCAGATATGAGTGTCACCTTTAATATAACATAGAGTTCAACGTACGAAGGTTTATACAAAACTGAAGTAGAATTGAGAACAGGACTGTATGATTTAAGTTTTAGTGATAACAGAGACGTAAAATTTCAAATTATTGTTTGTAAGAGTGAAAAATTAAACGTATATTACTGTTGTTGATACCGTACCCAAATAAAGTTTGCCTCAGATTTGGCAAACTACTCCCCCTTCTCCTTCTAACCGCGAAAAAGGGTCACAGTTTTAAGTTTAAACATAGTGACTTAATATATATTTAGTTTGGCCCAATATCTATCTATTCTGTATACCATAATAAGATCCGAGCAAAAACACCGAAGATAAGCAAGTGCGCCTCCCCATTTATTCAAATAAATTTTAAAATAAAAGTACATAATTCAAAGCCATAGGAACCACATTACTTGGTTCAGGGCATTTTGCTGTCGGGGCACTCGACCACACTAAACACTTCTGCCTTCTAAATATAGGTATCTGAAAGCTTTCCTTATTTCAACACTGTCATATGGGATAGATATATTTACGAACAGTGATATGACTAGTTAGAATAAAATAAAAGTAGCATTTAATAACATATCTAGGTACGTATATAATCTCGGTCTAACTGACCATGTTACAATACACACAAACCACCTACTTAATACAAAGGTTAATTTTAAATAGAAAACTGGATTCACAGTAAAATATTGAAACTTTGCAAAAATAATATTAAATTAGGAACTTCATATTTATTTGATTTGCTAAATTTTGCATCGTCAATAACTTGGTGTCCAGAAGATGCAAACAGGAAAGCTCTAAGCCTTTTTATTATAATGCCATGTAGCTTTGGAACAACCTACCTCATTCTATTAAAACAATTTCAAGCACATTTTATTGACAGTTTAATGCTGCTTTTTAAAAATAGTAATAATAATAATATATACGAGGGTAACACAGAAATCACTAGCGGTTTTCGTATAAACGCTTGTATTTTATATTAAAACTGCTGCAATTTTTATGTGAAGTGGCACCAAAAAGCACGCCTACTAGATCAGATGTTGCATTTGAGCGATTTGGAATCAACTACTCAAATCTACTTGGCTTTGTATAGAAGGTTTCAATTCGCTTTATTTTCGCCTGATCTATAGGCGTGCTTTTTTGGTGCCACTTCACATAAAAATTAGCGTTTTAATATAAAATACAAGCGTTTATACGAGAATCGCTAGTGATTTCTGTGTCACCCCGCTAATGAGACTTTTCCAACTAAAAATCTTTCTATGCTTAAAATCTCAAAAAAAATATAAGCAAAATTAAAAAATATAATATAAAATAAATATCATTCGAAAAATCTATGTACGGCTAGATATGCCACTACTCCTACTAATTCTACTGACTTAAAAATTTGGGCGTAATGGCCAAAAATTTTTGGGCATTATGTCCGATTTTATTTTGTATCGCCCAAACTTTATTTGGGGGATATGTCCGAACGAATACGGACTTATCGCCCAAATCAAATTTGGGCTATAATTTCTTGGGGGGATGTCTTTTCCCCCCAAAAAAAAAAAATAAAATTTTTTTTTCTACCCAAAAAAAAAATAATAATAATTTTTTTTTTTTTTTTTTTTCAATCATTTAAGAAGGAAATATTTCCTCGCGTTCTTCACAATATGTACTTGCGGCCTTGTGCCTAGTCGCCGGTGGTCTCTCATTGGGCACTCTCGGTTTTCACAATTTTTGTAAGTCATATATATACTTAAAAATAAAAATTAGTTTCCAACATTGACAAATTTTTCTTGCCTAGCTTTTCGAGCTGAATTGTCATGGGTACCAATCTTAGGGGCGATGTCATCTGGATGGCTTTTGTTTGCTATTTTTATGGCTGAACAACGTCATAAGGCTGTAGTTTTGCTCATCTGGATGGGTCTTGCATTGGTTTTGGTTACAATCAATTTAGTTTTTATGATTTCAGTCGTCAATTACGTAAGCGAAATATTTTATCTAATCGTATCAGATGGTGAGTTGTGCACTTTACAGTTAAATATAATGTTGGCTAATTTTTAACTTTGCATCAGTTTTGCTTCTTGTGATGCTATGCATCGTATACCGTGGCTATGTCGAGCTCACGGATGAACAAACTATCAACTGGACACCTTCAATGGCCAACAAGGAATTTCCAGGATATCAGCTAACGTACAATTCTCTGATGGCAAAAACTAAGCTGCCAGAGGAGAAGCAAACAAGTCAGCCGCCACCATATCCAGATCAGTGTGTAGCCATTCCCGTGGTGTATTGAGAATGCTATAAAAATTATTGTTTACTTGCGAATTTGTGTAAATGTGTATGTGTTTGCGATAAATATCAAACAAAGAAACAAACAATTAAGCAGAATTTGAATGAGTCAAGTGAAAATATATATAGGGGAGAGTAGGGGGTTGTGATCATAGTTTCGTTTTTCGAACATAACTTTGCCAAAAATCCATATTTTTTCGTTCTGTAAATTTTGTATTTTAGGTAAAAGATGCACAAAACTTTCCTCATTACTAGTTTTAAAAATAAATTTTGGGTTTTTTCATTTCATATTGAATAAAAAGTGATTTTTTTGACATTTCGAAAATTTTGTGGGGGTCGTGAGCCACCCATCTAAAAGTTCAAAATTCGTGTTTTTAAGCCATTATTCTTTATTAAATGAAAAACTGAACAATTTTTCTCATATTCTGAATTAAGAAATATCAATGAAGAGTGAAAATTGATTGACGGCATCAGGCTTGTTTTCTTTTATATACGAGCACTTTTTGCTTGTGGCTGTTCTTTTGTTTGCCTTTTTTAATGTTTTTTTTACTTCTTTGGAGAGTTTTTCCTCTGTTTTATTGCGCGTCATTGCAATATTCTCTTTGAAAGGTAAAACCGACTTTTTTTCAAAGTGGCTCACAACCCCCCATATCTCACTATTTTTGGGGTGACGTCACATAACCAAAAAGAAATTGTAACAAAAAAAAAAACATATTTCTATCAAAAAAGACAATTGACCAAAGATATTTCCCTCATACTAACAATTGTCATTACGAAAAAAATTTTGTATAATATTCACAAGTCAAAAAGAAAAAAAACTTTCTTTTTTGAAAAAAAAGTCGAGTTCTAGTTCACGAACTTAAAGAAGATGTAGACTGATAGGTTGCTTGCCAAAAGTTAGGTAATAAGAAGGGAGACACATGACATAAACAAAAAGTTTAAATTTTTTTTTTTTTTGTGGCCAATATTCGAGTGGCTCATAACCCCCAGCGACTTAGAACCCCCCATTCTCCCCTATAGATATTTTTAAAATATACGACAACCCTAGTACCGAATATACATAGAGAATGTATGTAGGATGGCACGCCAATGTTCGCCAATAATAAATCTTGGACACTTGTAATTTAATGTTTATTGAATAGAATATGAATGTAATATGAACTTAATATTAACATAATTAGGATGAATTTTAAGCAACGAGCAACTACGAACGCACGACTTCTTCCTCGCTTGGCTGACGCAATCTTACTCTCAATTCTCAGAGCGAACTAGTTCTTCTCTTTCCTCAGTTAATGGAACAGTGTTGCGTGATAAACATATCGATAGTTAATTAATCGAATAATAGCTCTTACCGCTTCTGGTGGTTTTTCCAGATCCTACATGTATATTAAGTTTGTGCAAAAGTATTTAACAGGGAGAAGGAAACATTTCCGAATAAATTGTATAATTTGTACTAACAAACCCATAAACTCCTGGCTATATTAGGTGGCCTTCCTTAGAGATTAGAGAGGGCAAATTGGAGTCCATTTAACGAAGTGCAATACAGGCTGCTCACCTAGTATTTATATGTTCATCGCACTGTGATATGAGCAACATCTTATCTTTCATCCAAGTTGCAATGGGTTAATCGTCTTTCCGTCGTGGCAAATAATTCAGTCTGAGCATTTCAGTTCTTGTCAGAAACGTAAGCGAAATTGCATATGTGCCCACATTATCACTAAAATAATTTTTTTTCTCCTATTTTGTTCTTTTGGGGCTTGTAGGTAAATCGTGTATCAGTCTGACTGTGATTGGTCTATTAGCAGTTGTTCAACTATGATTTTTGGAAGCTGTGTTGAGTCCATTTGCCTAGCTTTGCTTAAATACTTCAAGTTTAGCTGAAGAGTGCATTGGAACAGTGTAATGGTAATATCTCCATTTTTTAGATACAGTAAATATCGGTTATATGACGAACCGCTTGTATGCAAATACCGGTTATATGCAAAAGTTTTTCATTTACTTTTAATTAAATTGTTATATGCAATAACTACTTTTAACCATTTAACCGTTTAGCCACCAATTGCCATAACATTTAAAGCCTTTTGCGTACTATTTTAATCGGTTGTAAGCAAATTTTGCAACACAGTTGCTAGTAGCACAGCAAAGAAAAAAAAAAAAAAAAGTTCGATTTTGATTGACTCAAAAACCAACAATTATAATAGTAAAATAAGAAGAAACAAAGGACAACCCCTATTTTTCCAAAGATCTTTGAATATCAGCAGAAAAATTTTCAGAATTATTTAACCCTGGGAAAAAAATCGATTTTTCAAAAAATAACTACCTACATTTTCAATATTAAAATCCAAAAATTTGTACCTTATCAGCAAAATCAAATCTTCGTTTGGGTATACATTAAAACAAATTTGGTTGGAATAGGACACTTAATATGGCCACAGGACCAACAAATGCAAAGATACCTTGCTAAACATACGTTCATTCAGATATCTCATAAGCCTGACGTGCTGGGAGAAACGGGACAATTTATCTGAGTTCTGCGGCCAAAAATACATAAGGAACAGTGGCAAAAGTGGGCCTTTTTGTATTGTGTGTCTCCGATGGCTGCGGATCAATGCTGGTGCCGCATAATCGCACTGAACACGCTTTATTGCCTTGTATGTGACCAGCAGTGTCTCCTTCTCCTTTCCCCAAGAGCTTCCAGCTATGGCTTTGAGGGCCCCATTTCTTTCTCTAACTTTGCAGGCTGTGTTCTCCGCGTGCCTTGCAAAGAAGAAGAGATTGTCAAAAGTCACTCCCAAGATTTTTGAGTATTTGATAGTGGAAATTTTTCCTTCGTCCACAGTGACATTGAGCTGAGTGTTCATTATCTTGTTCCAAGTAGTAAAAAAAAAAGTTAAGCTGCATTTTCCAGAGCAGAGAGGGCGATTTCTACCAGCCAGGTATGCTGAGACTGTTGGGAGGAGTTAAAGCTCACAACTTGTTCTATTTCTTGTTGTTATTCTAGCTTAAGATATATTTTTGTGCATTTGTATTCGTTTTCACGCCGCGGAAGATCATTCTGGCACCCCTCTTCCATGTAGAAAATGTGAAATCGGTTCAAATTGTAAGATTATCTGACACAAGCACTGGAAGAAGAGAAAACCATGTTATTATAAGATGCTTGCTGCGAAGGATTACAAGGCTCTGGCAACATTTGGTGCATTAAAAACAATGCTAGCTTGAGGTGTTGTAACTAATCCTCACAAGAAAAGGAATAGAAATAACACACATGTACACTTAAAGACAGCACAGTTGTCGTAGATTAACCAAATCCGCTATCAACTTGGAATTGTTGATAATCCAGTCTTACTCGCTAAAGGCACAAATATTTTTTTAAAGACAGGGAGTCACCTATGAGTTTTTTAAATATGCCCCCACAGAGATGCTTTGATGAGTTGGTTATTATATACAATGGAACTTAATTGCAACTGCCTTGAAAAAAGTTTTATTAATAGTATAATCTTCCCAATTCATAAAAAGGGGATTTAAATAATCCAGCAACTACCGTGCATCTCCTTTATGTGAATTGTGCAGCGAAGCTTCTAATGAGTATACTGACGACCAGGCTAACAATGTGGGTAGAGAAGCATTACAATAAATTCAAACGAATTCCAAGCTGGCTTTCGATCGCGGATACTCAACGGTTGACAACATTTTCAATTTGGCCTCCATTGTAAGAATCAAAGTTTGAGCGAAAAAAGTCTATGCTTACTTTGTGGACTTCAAGGCTGCTTTTGACCAAGTACCTCGTCAACTTCTTATATACAAGCTACAACGACAAGGGTGTCAACAAAGATGATACGTTTTCTAGAAAAAATATACTCGCAAACGAACCAGTAGTTTGGACTGAGAGGAACTCTCCGAACAGTTTCAAACATTGAACGGTGTGAAACAAGGGTGCCTTATGTCACCATTACCTTTGCGTTGTACCTGATCGATCTTCACGAGCACATAGGAGGTGGCCTGCACATTGAGAAGACCAACATAAGGCTGTTACTATATGCAGATGATATTGTAATCGTAGCGGAATAATCCCTCAACACTACAAATAATGATTGGAAAACTGAGCTATACTGCACACTGTGGGGCGGGAAGTTAATAAAACGTCCGAGATCATGAAAGAATCTGAAAAGGAGGTAGGCTGTCAGCATTGGAAAATTGGACATTTCAGACAGCGCCGGTGAAGGTAGCACAGAGCACAGCCTTGGAGTTGTTTGACGCCAATGAGTTTCAAAACATGTGACAGCAAGAACGAGAGAAAAGCAAAAAAAAAAAGCGAGCATAACTCAGTGGGCAAATTTCCTAAACAAGGGAACCCTAAATTTAGCAGCAAAATGGAAAATTTTCAACGCTATCAGCAGAACGGTGCAGAGCTATGGAGCCTGGGGCCCCCATGGGGAGGAGAAATAAGCGACGAGGTGGATCAATTGCAACGTTATTTTATTAAGAGGATACTTTGCTGCCAGACTGTACGCGCTGAATTATATTTTTGGCCATAGAAGCAGGACTCTGAAGATGGGCACATTTACAGCTTAACTTCTTCATCTTAAGTACTTGGCACGCGCACTTTTTGAGTATGAAGCAGCTCGACTTCCGCATATCCTGGCTAAGAAAATGATGCGCAATAATTTGGATGGTTGCAAAGCTTCAAGACATGTGTGAGCGACATGGGGGTAACTCTGAGATAACACATCGCACGTTGAGTGGATTGAAGGCAATATACAGCTACCACTGCACTTAAAGAAGGGAGCCGAAGCCAACATTTACTTGAAGCCACAGAAAGCGCCGTGAGGATATATAAAGATTTAAGCCATGAGGTAGGACCTTCATTGCAACGAGCTGTTCCGACAAACGGACATTACCTGATAATGAAGGCGAGAGGGGATCTGCTATGGTTGAACGGCTGCCCAAGAAGGACTGTTGTTAACATGGCATATGCTCATCATGTAACAGCAAGGAGTTGGAAGACATGCAGCATTTTGTGGGGCGATGTCCGGTTCTAAGAGAATTCCGTCTGCGTTTATTTGAAAAAGTCACACTTACAACAGAAGAGGTAGTCACAGGCGTTAAATGGAGAAATGATGGAAGAATCTGGCTAGGATTTACTGAGGGGGCTACAATATATAGAAAAAATATTATTAACACGAAGATTTTTAATACAAATGAAACAATTAAAATAGACAAATTATAATACTTGTGGTTGTTGTTAAAACAACAGAAGAAAAGCTGACGGTTATAAACCAAGCTTTAAAATGTTTATTTTTGGAATTAGTAAATATTCTGGCAGCTACAAACTATGGTATATCTATATTTAAAAAATAAACATCTATCTATCTATCTATCTATCTATAATGCTCTAATATAAGGCTCTACCAAAGGGAAGCAAGCATGAAAGTAAAAGAATTCAAACCCAGAAGCAATACTGGTTTTGTTAGTGCAGTAAATCTCAAATGTCATGAAAGTCAGAATTTGCATGGTTCAATCTATATAGATGCTTAATACTCCAATGTGACAATGAACTTGCCTGATTTGGAATTATTTCTCGGACGAGAATATTGTATTATCGTATCGTATTGAAAAAATTAAAATCCATTTGAGGATAATTATTTTGCTCAATACAAAATATTCCTAACAAAGAGGGAGAGAGTTTCACTACTTCGAAACTTTTTCTTACATTTATAGTAATAATATTACCGCTTTTGAAAACATTAAAACAAAGTAAAGTTAGATTTAAGTTATTTCATCTAATAGCTAAATTAATATGCATTAGCTATGTGCCGTTAAAATAAAATGAGCTTAATTCAATGAATTGCTTATATGCAAAGTTTTGCTTACAATCGATAGATTGCTTATATGCAATTGATTTACAACTGATAAGAATCGCGTAATATCGCTTATATGCCAAAATTATTGTGCACTATTTTTTTATTTATTTTTTTTAATTTAATTTTATGGAGGGAATGTAATTTATTATTTTTTTTTTTTTAATATGTGGTGCGCCAACTTGTCAGTTTGGAAATGATGTGCGTTAAATATTTAGTTTAAGACACGGACAAAGATTTAGTAGGGTTTATTGGAGACCGCGAGTGGCCGGTAAGAATGAGTGTCACAGAAAGGCGAAGGCCTAGTTTTCTGTCGGAAAAGTAATGCTCCACAATCGCTGCTTTTCTTTAGAGAGATAGTAATCGAAAACAAACAGACTGCGGACATTCTGCATTACAATTTCGTAATGGGAAGCCAATGGCAGTTCGGCTCTGGCATACATCCTTTATTACTAGTAATGCAGACTGTGGGCACTTCGTTTACAAAGCGGCCATTCATATGGCAAAGTATAGCAGATTGTATGGGATTATTTCCTTCATACTGATGGCAAATTGCGCAGCAGGGTACGATGCAGTGCTGCCGCTGTGCTCTCTCTCTCTCTCTTTGTTAAATGAAATGCGGTGTAGGTAGCTGGTGTGGGGGAGGGGGGGTTATTTATTCTTTTTTGCTCATAACTTGAAAACCGCTCATCTGATCTTTATCATTTCTTTGGCAAATCGCTACATATTGCTAAAGACTAACTATCTTTAGAGTGTACGAATCATCTGTCTACAAAACGGTGGGAGATATACCGTTTTTTTCAAATTGCGGGGGCGGGAGGGGGCGTGGCAAAAATTGATAACAAACTTTATCTGCCTGCAAGTAGAAGAAGCATTTATGCCATACATGTGAAACCTCTATCTCTTACCATCTCTGAGATCTGTTTGTTCATGCGGACAGAAGGACGGAGGTTCTTGGCTATATCGCCTCGGCCTATATATACTTTATAGGGTCAGAAATGATTCCATCTCCCTGCTACATACTTTTGCATAAACTCGATATACTCTGTGTACCTTTGGTGCAGAGTATAAAAATTTTTTTAATGTGATACAAATAAACACAGGCACGACATGCTGCCGAAACGCGTAGGAGAAAAATAAGGAATAATATTATGACTTTTTATTTTGAATCAGAAACAACGGCCATTGCAACCCACAAATTAAACAAAACAATTAAACATATTGGCCTACCACAATACACACATATACATTTATTTCTGTTCCACCCAACCATCAACTGATAAGATTGAATTTTAGTTGCTTACATTCACTCGGAGAGGCAACATGTCTTTCACCTCGCGTTCTTCACAATATGTACTTGCGGCCTTGTGCCTAGTCGCCGGTGGTCTCTCATTGGGCACTCTCGGTCTTAGCAATTGGTGTAAGTCATATATATACTTAAAAATTAAAATTAGTTTCCAACATTGACAAATTCTTCTTGCCTAGCTTATCAACCTGCATTGACATGGGTAGCAGTCTTAGGGGCGATGTCATCTGGATGGCTTTTGTTTGCTATTTTTATGGCTGAACAACGTCATAAGGCTGTAGTTTTGCTCATCTGGATGGGTCTTGCATTGGTTTTGGTTACAATCAATTTAGTTTTTATGATTTCAGTCGTCTATTACATAAGCGAAATATTTTGTCTAATCGTAACAGATGGTGAGTTGTGCACTTTACAGTTAAATATAATGTTGGCTAATTTTTTAACTTTGCATCAGTTTTGCTTCTTGTGATGCTATGCATCGTATACCGAGGCTATGTCGAGCTCACGGATGAACCAACTTTCAACTGGACACCTTCAATGGCCTACAAGGAATATCCAGGATATCAGCTAACGTACAATTCTCTGATGGCAAAAACTAAGCTGCCAGAGGAGAAGCAAACAAGTCAGCCGCCACCATATCCAGATCAGTGTGTAGCCATTCCCGTGGTGTATTGAGAATGCTATAAAAATTATTGTTTACTTGCGAATTTGTGTAAATGTGTATGTGTTTGCGATAAATATCAAACAAAGAAACAAACAATTAAGCAGAATTTGAATGAGTCAAGTGAAATAAAATATATATAAACTTGTACAGGTATAAACAAACGAAATTGGCAATCTTTGTGCGTTTTATTGATTAGATTAGAAGGTTAGATTAGCACAGTTTGGGCCGAAATGTCATTATTGTTCGGGTTGTTCGATTAGATCGACTCAATGTAGAGGAAAGGGCCCCTGGGACCTATCACCAAGACTAACGCACTGGCTCTTTATATCAGTTATACGACCGATACACGACATATTGGTATGGTGGCAAGCCACAGATAAGTCCACACATCTAGGGCTGATGGCACTAGTCTGCATAATGGGGGCACCAAAAGGCACTGCAACGGATACTGGGCAGATACGCTAAAGTCAACAGAGTTAAAAAAAACTAGACAATAGGCTGCAAGCAAGAGTTGAAAACAAAAAAGAACAGACTGTAGACATTTAGGCATCACGACATACCTGCAAGAACTTCTAGAGATATTTAATTATCAAAAGAGAGCGATCGCCCGACAACAAACACCTCACAGAACCCTTCTGAATTATATATCGATAAAACTTGCCAAAATTGTGCAGAAAACTTAATCGAAACAAAGACCACACCCAAGTTATGACCAGAAAACCATAATGTGGCGACAGTAGTGTCGCCATCTATTTTTAAGTTTAAAAATACTTTTTAACGTCGCCTGTGGCGGCGCGATAGTCATCCGATCGGCCGGTTCTGATAAATGTTGCGTCATTTAACGTAAAGTTTGGTTTAGTTTAAATTCGGTTTATTGAAGACGGCGTGTTGTCGGTAAGAATGAGTGTCACAGAAAATCGGATAGGCAAGTCAGTGTGTGTGTGAGTTAGAGAATTAAAATATATCAAATGGCGGGAGTATAAATACGTGATTAGAGCTGGATGAATCACGCTCCCTTCTTCACTTCCTCCTTAAACAATGTGTGGAGTCGACTGGTTTATCAGGGACGTTAACAGAATGCTGGCTTTTATATTCATGAGATATTGTGTGTGGTTCCACGTGTACGGAGGCTCAAAGATGCTGAATGTTGTGGTTGCTTGACTGCATGTTTGTGGTTGTTGTTTAACGGCTGGGAAGTTTTGTACGTACGCGTAGAATGGAAGCAAAAAAAAAAGAAAGAAGAGAGTAAAGGTTAGTTTGATATACAGGTTCGAGGAAGGAAGCTACCTCTACTGAACGGGACCATAAGTCTAGGGGCGTGAGGTCAGTTTGGTTCAGGGGGCACTCGAAAAGGTGTTTGGTGTCATGTGGGCGTTGGCCACATTTAGGACATTCGTCAACAATCTCTGGATTTATACATGCGAGATAGTTGTTGAGGTGCCTACTTTTTCCAGATCGAAGCTGCGCAAGTGTCGATCTGGTGCGCTCTGGGGGAGGGTCAATGGGTGGCGGCCTGCCTCCTAGGACAACATTGTCTTGGTAGGTTTCTAAGGTGGAGGCAACATTTTGTTTTCTTGTCTTCGCCTGAAGATTTTAGCTGAATGTCGCCAAGTTAATTGGTCATGTGTTGCCTAAATGTCAATGGATGATGTCGATGTTGCTGAATGGGACTACAGGCCACACTGGAGCACTGATAACACAGATTGTAGTCTCTATAATCTGCCCAATTTTCACTAGATAAGATGTGCCCATCTGGGTGAAATATGTAGAACTCCCTATTATAAATGAACATTTGTAACTTTTCTGAAATCGAATTATGTATCTTTCCCTTTATCTTGGCTTGGTCTATGCTGAATTCGAATACTATGGTTCTTTTTTAAAAACTGTTGTTTGTTTTTTATCTTAAACAATGTAAAAAAAACCTCAAATGTTATGGCTGACGGTTAAAAACCAAGCCACGATTTATATAAATAAATACCTACTACTGCTACTTTGGGTTTTTCCATCTGCGATACGCTCTGTGGAGCAAATTTTCAAATTGGTTAGTTAAGTTTCTTCTTAAAGTATTTTTCCAAACTTCGAAGACCGAATACCAAGCTGTAAATTACGTGTGCGTAAGGTCGAACTTCGTGATCCATAATTGCAGATATAAGGGACTTGCGTTCTAATTTATAGTTTTGTTGAAATTCGACTCTTCGTAGCCTGGAACGAGCAGTTCTTTAGTTAACCAAACGTTCAGTAAGTGGTTGAAATGAGTTAATTGCAATGTGAAGAGGAACAGCAGGTGGTGTTGACAATTCGGATAGGTTTGAAGTCGAAGAACCGTTTTCTTTTAGTCCGTGTTGGTTGCATTTTAGACTGTAGGTCTGCGTGCAGTTTTTTTCATTGCTGAATTTAGGAGAAGAAGGACGGTACGTATCAGCTGCCACATAGCAAAAGACCCTTCGATCGGATACGAATTCCTGGTAGCGATGACCTTTTTTGCGCAATTCCAACAGGAGAGTTCAATGGCAGAAATGTCATTCTGAATAAGATCGGATTAGCATTCAGAATCTATCTGAACTGCATGTATAAGACGACGATGCGTGCCGGGCTTACGTGGTTAATAAAATATCGAAAAGGAGTTGGAATGTTAGTTTCCAGAAAATTTTTTTCGACTTTTGCATTTTTTATATAGCTTGACATTTAAGAATATAACACTAAAAGGGTTTTTGAAATTCGAAATACTTTAGAGATGATAGCTGTTTTAGCGAAATGTTTTAAAAAAAATTTTGTAAATAAATTTCGAGAAATAAAGCTGTGAAATATCGGCTGGTTTTTTAATTTGTACTGATACATGTTGTCGCCTTAGATCGATATCGATTATTAATCGACTTAATCGATAATTATCAGAAGGCTATGCTACACAATGCTCAGCGGATTAATCCGCTCAGAAACTAGCGCTGCGGCCGTATCTAAAAAGGCTACATTGCAGAACAGAGGAACTGCCCGAAAACAGTTTTTTGAAGATGAGGAAGCGTTGTAACGCTGACAAATATCTGGCAGTACATAATGTCTGTAATATTTTTTGGTTACTTAAGCAATTCTCGGACTGCCAAGCCACTTTTCTCCAGTTCTACTAAACCGATTTTGATGAAACAAAGTGCGATCGACGCACAATTGATAATTCCTTTAAAACTGCATTCCAAATATTTTTGCTTTTTTCTCCGAAAATAAACTTCAAACTGCTGGAACGCGTTTATCTCGCAACCACAAGCTGGAGCTGGCGGCCACGATTCCGCCAGTTCTACTAAACCGATTTGATGAAACAAAGTTTAATCGACGTAGAATTGTCACCATTCTGGCCCGAAGTAAAATAAAAATTTGCGATTTTTTTACTATTTTTTTACACTAAACTACAAAAAAATGGGTCAAAATTTGATTTGTCAATTTCAAGTGCTGCCATTTTGTCAAAAAAAATGCAAAATTTTTATTTTACTTCGGCCAGAATTTCATCTATGCGATCATAACCCTATATTTTTTTTTTTTTTTTCAGACGTTCCGGAGATCTAATGTGGCCGCCGGGAGACACCAAAATATTGGTAATTAAAAGGCGGTTAATGGGGTAATTCGCTTATTTGATCATAACGTGAAAACCGATCATCCAATCTTTATTATTTCTTTGGCAAATCGATACATATTGCTAATGACTAACTATCTCTGGAAGGTACAAATCATCTATCTACAAAACTGTGGGAGATATGACGTTTTTTCCAAATTGCGGGGGCGGGAGGGGGCGTGGGCAAAAATTGAAAATAAACTTGATCTGCCTGCAAGTATAAGAAGCATTTGTCCCATACATGTCAAACCTCTATCTCTTACCATCTCTGAGATCTGTTTGTTCATACGGACGAACGGACAGACAGACGGACAGACGGACATGGCTATATCGACTCGGCTGTTGTTGCTGATCAGGAATATATATACTTTGTAGGGTCGGAAATGATTTCTTCTCCCTGTTACATACTTTCGCACAAACTTAATATACTCTATGTACCTTCGGTACAGAGTATAAAAACATTGACAGAGGGGGCCACTCAGGTTGTAGCTTTTCTAAACCTCCTTACAAAACACGGGAGGTTTGAAACCAACCAGTAGATATTTCTGTGGTACCTAAGAATTGGATTTTGGTTGGAAGAGGTTTCTGTGGCACCCCCGATCGGCTCAACAGGCCACGTTGCCGTTTCTATATAAGTTAACATTGGACGTTAACACGTTTTCAAAATTGGACACTGGGCATTTGTTTCTGGCCAAATGCTGACAAAGTTGTCCACAATCAGTAACTCCGTCGCCACCGCTAAATACAGTCTCCAACAGAAGTCGAAATCTGACCTTGCAAGAGAAGCAATGTCAGCCTTCCAATGAACGACTGCAGCCGACGTCGCCAGCAGAGAGGGGAATAGAGTTAAGCTTTAGGTTTAAGAAGCTGAGTCAGTTCGATTTTGGTTTTGACAACGCACAGACGATGCTTGTCAAATAAATGAATTAATAATTCAACTTAACCGCAAGCGCAATAAAAAATCTCTAAACAGCTATAAATAAATCCCAAAATAAAAGCCAGGGGTAAAACCAAAATAAACAAAATATTATAAAATTGTCACTGGAGCCGCGGGAGAAGCTCTTCGGACAGTGGAATCACCAAGCCAGCAGTAGTCACTTGGGCAGCGAAAGCGGATTCCAGAGGATGTTGGGAGGAGTTGAATGGACATGTGTGCGAGTGTAGATCCGCCAGGCACAGGTTTTTTTTGCCAAGGGGGTTGGGGTTTAAAATAGGGCCCTTGAGAGGATATGTAAGGCAGGCTGAAGTAGCTGCGTGAACTCTGATATGACGTCTTCATGTATGGATGATCTTTTTGTTGTTTAATAGGTTAATCGTCTGCAGTTCATGTTGAGCATGTTTGTGTGTGTGTATGCGGACGTGTTAGTGTATGCACTTCTTGATGAATTTCTCGGTTGGCGATTTATTCAAGTGAATTTGTTTAATGTTTTTTGCACATTACACTTTTGTTGTGTTGTTGCTGTTTTAATGCGTATGTATGTATGTTTCTGGGCAATAGCTTCCATTATTATCGATAGTTGGCTGCAGCTATCGCAGGAGGGAATTGTTTGGGGATTCCACAATGGTCAAAGTAGTGGAGCCATCTATTGGTTGGTTTTGATAAGCAAGTAACGGCGCTATCTATTGGTCAAACTACAGAGTACATTACAGTCGGGCTGGACCGATTTGCTTGTTATACCAAAATAATCACACTCAAAAGTCTATATTAAGCTAAGGTCCCACAGGCAAACAAAATTTGAACATCTTTTGCAAACAAAGTTAGCCTTGAACTGTAAATGCTTGCGTAAAACATATTTGGTGTTCCCACGTGAGCAAATATTAGCTCTTAAAAAATTTGCGCAAATATTTCCCTTCCGCAAATAACACTGGCCAACAGCCATTTTGGTCCAGCCTTATTGATGACAAATTCTGATTCAGTTTTGTGCACTGATTCCAAAACTGGTCTCGGTTTTTCTCCATCAGCTCTTGTTTTCAAGATATCGCGGAAAAACCATTTTGCTGTTTTTTTGGCTTTTAAAAAATTATGGAGGTTACACCGATCAACAATATCTGTATTTATGAGCTCTATCCGACAGTATACATACTAAGGTCGCCTAAAAAAATCAATGGAGCATCATCAGCAAACCCAAAAGCGCCTAAATTGGCCTTTGAAGAGAAATTTTCATCAAACTATAGCAAATTTTTCAAACTTAATCGCCGTGTATCAGCCATTTGGGGTGGTTGAATTTTAATTAAAACCACTTTAGCATGTAGCCCAATGGTTCTTCTAATTTCACAAATTTTTTTGCATATAAATCTTGTCGGTGGACAAAGTTACAGGCGGTTAATCCCGAAAAAATGAATTAAATTTTATGGCAGGATTACTAGATTGATACATAAAAAGTGTATAGGAAATATTAAAAGACTACTTGATCTAACATAGACCTTACATTAATTGTCATGCAAATGTACAATAACATTCAATCAGTACTAGATTAAAACAATTTGCCACAAAATTCATATTTGCTTAATATCAAACAACCTCTTAAGAAACATTAAAATTTTATGAAGTAGGCTACAAATGGGTCAAATGAGTACCGCAATTACTATAATCTACGGAGTAAGTTCCTTGTGACCATTACGATTTTCCAAACTTCAACAAATGCCTGGCAGATAGAGATTTCAGTAAAGACTCTATCTGTGAAACGAATGTATATGACGAGGAAGCTGACCACTCTTATTATTTGGAGGAATGAGCAATAATTGCAAGGTAGTGAAAAAACTCGCTCCATTTCGCAAGCGAGTAACTTTGTGGTCTGTCACGACATTTGACTAGATCAGTCATAAGTTGGAAGTTCGAATTTTTAGTTTTACTTTGAATTAAGTTATTACATACAGTAAGTGGCCCGAAAATAAAATCCGATATTCAAAAATTGTTCATAGAACGACCTTTTAATTGAATTATGTAAACAAATTTTCACAAATTTAGGTAATTTTTTTTTTTCAATGATGGCGTCTTTATACTTTCCAGTTATGAATATTATCTGTTTCAACACAATTATGGAGAGTTTGATCAAAATCGGATGAATATATCGTATAGCTGCCATATAACAAACTGGCAGGCATGTTTCATGCTCCAAGGCTATATAAACTTGAACTTCGGTCGAACCCAAGGTTGCTTCCCCCTAATTTTTTTACAATTTTTTTTTTGACAGTGGACTCAATTCATAAAATTGAATGTTTCACGAGAGGTTGTTTGATATTAAGCATATATGAATTTTGTGGCAAATTGTTTTAGTCTAGTAGTCTAGTACTGATTGAATGTTATTGTACATTTGCATGACTTAAGGTCTATGTTAGATCAAGTAGTCTTTTAATATTTCCTATACACTTTTTATGTATCAATCTAGTAATCCTGCCATAATATTTAATTCATTTTTTCGGGATTAACCGCCTGTAACTTTGTCCACCGACAAGATTTATATGCAAAAAAATTTGTGAAATTAGAAGAACCATTGGGCTACATGCTAAAGTGGTTTTAATTAAAATTCATCCACCCCAAATGGCTGATACACGGCGATTAAGTTTGAAAAATTTGCTATAATTTGATGAAAATTTCTCTTCAAAGGCCAATTTAGGCGCTTTTGGGTTTGCTGATGATGCTCCATTGATTTTTTTAGGCGACCTTAGTATGTATACTGTCGCATAGAGCTCATAAATACAGATATTGTTGCTCGGTGTAACCTCCATAATTTTTTAAAAGCTAAAAAAACAGCAAAATGGTTTTTCCGCGATATCTTGAAAACAAGAGCTGATGGAGAAGAACCGAGACCAGTTTTGGAATCAGTGCACAAAACTGGATCAGAATTTAATACAAATAGGGCTGGACCTCGAGCCAAATTCGTTTCTTCGAGTTCGGTTTCATTCCTTATTTCTTGTCGCTTATCATCCCAGTCCGGCAATACGGTTCATAAACATGGACATTAACAGCAGCGCGTAAAACAGTTATTGTCAAGAAAAAGCGAGACCAAAAAGTAAGATTTATTGTGTTAAATCCTCTACAGCTGAACATCGACTGAAAAGTTGTTTGCTCTTAACATTAATACATATTTTTAGCCAGAGCAGATAGCGATCGGTCATTGCAGAGGTTTTTCGAATTCCACACAATACCATTAATAGAAATAAATCGCAGAATCCTCTTGGTTAACTGGCAACAAAGACGGCGTACTCCTTATCTCAGTCGTCCTTTATAGCTCTGTAGATTTTACCGAATGCATCCTTAAGACTCTAGTTTACTACTTTGGCTATCAGTATGATGGGAAGTTGTAATCGAAAGTACAGACTATATCAGCTGCAAAATATTATTTTTCCTTTTTATGTTTATAAACGATTATAATTACGAACTTATTTTCTTACTTTTAATTTCGAGGTCTTGTGATTTTATTAAATTTTTCTTGCAGCTACAGCTTTAATTTTGGTATTGCGTAAGCCAAAAAAATTTTGTCTTTAAATATTTGCCGTGTTTGCTCTTACAATTTACTTGCAAGAGCAAACTCGCAAACCCGCAAACAAAATTTACGTACGGTGTTCCCACGTGTTCTCATTAGGAAAATATTTGCTTCAAATGATTGGTGCACAAACATATTTGTGAGCAAACTATTTGGTGTTCCCACTTCGGGCAAACTAAATGGGCAAATATATTAAAATATTTGCGCAAATTATTTGCCTGTGGGACCGTACCTTTAGTCTGGCTCGCAGCTATCAACGGTTGATACTAAAGTGCTCAGCACGAGGCTGCTTGGCCAACAATGCGGCTACACATTCATACGCAATACCATAATGTGAATGAATAATTGCCGGACCCTGCCATAAAAGCTTGTAGAATCTTAAATATAAACATAAACACAAAATTCTCTTTACCTTTTGTAAATATTTAGTTATAACCATTTGTTATTCTCTCTTGCATATTTACTCCGCCGACTAACACTTTCAACTCATTTGACCAGTTAACACGCACACACAAATTTGTTCCCCTGTGAAAAGTTCACATTTTGTGCACTCGCATGTTTAGTTGATAGCTTAACTTTTGCCATTTGTGCATTAAAAAACTTTACTTTTTTGGACTTTAGTGGCAATTATTTTTACATTAAATTACTTTTCCATTTTTGTTTGCTTTCCCCAACAGGTGCCGAGATGGATGGATGGTGGGCAAATCCTTAGGCTGAAAGTTTGTGCAAGTTTCACACGGCAAACTTTGGAGCTTTTTTTTTTGGTTTTTTGATTAAAATTTGTGCAGTTTGTTGGCCCTGTATAATAAAGTGTTCCACGCACATAAGTCATCATCAACATTTAAAAATTTAGAAAGCCTCATGACGTCAAAGGCAGACATAATTTATGTATATTCGTAATTAACAAACTGAGAAATTCATAATAAATTTCATCTAATTGCATTTTTATGGCATCAAGTTTTTTGTTTTTGGGGTGGAGAGCGACCCATAAATAAAACACAGACTTGAGCAGGAGGTGAAGTCATTACTTTTGTTTTACACTTGGAAAAATTATTAGAAACTCAAGGAATTACTCCTTGGAATAATTTGGAATAAATTGGAGGAATTGAAGTAATTTTATAATTATAAATTTAAGTTGATTAAATGAATTTAGAAAAACAAAGAAAACACAAAACCCAAGAGGCGCAAACATCTAACATCAGCTGATCGTACAAATGACTTTGGCAATGTTAAGTTACTAGACATAGAGAAGAAAGAGAGAGAACAAGACTGACGTTAAAGAGGAGAGAAAGCACTGAACCACAAAGAAGACTTCGACCAAAGCAATTACATTTACGCGGCAGCGATAGCAATGAACAAATCAAACACACAATGGGACGACTCAACAATAATAAGCCCGACTATAACATATTCTGTAGCCGGAGTACCCAACGGCACTGAGCTCAACGGGCTCTGTCGAATAAGTAATGCTTAACAATCGCTGATTTTCTTTAGAGAGATAGTAATCGAAAACAAACAGACTGCAGACATTCTGCATTACAATTTCGTAGTGGGAATCCAATGGCAGTTCGGCTCTGACATACATCCTGTATTACTAGTAATGCAGACTGTGGGCACCTCGTTTACAAAGTATGGGACCATTCCTTCATACTGATGGCAACGTAACGTAGGAGTAATCCAGTATGTAATGGCTATTTGCTCCGCTGGGTACGGTTCAGTGCTGCCGCTGTGCTCATCTTTCTCTCTCTCTTTGTTAAATGAAATGCGGTTTTGCTTGATGGTGCGGGGTAGGGGAGGGGTTTTTTACTAAAGCACTGCTAAAGCAATGGAGCAACTGGAAAAGAGATATGACAACGACGTTCTCATTTTCTTGGACTACATTTCAAGTTTGTTTTCACTACCCTCAATGCAAAAACCAGATGCTATGGCTTTACAAAAGTTAGTTGATTCGGTATCAGCAATAAGAGGATCGCTTTTGTCACTTGGCTCTGCTGAAAATATCATGAATGCAATCATGATTCACATTTTGCTTTCAAAGGTGGACGCAAACACTAAACTTCATTCTCTCTTCCTTCATGGGACAACTGCTGTAAGGTCCTAACTCATCGATGCCAGTTTTTAGAAAGCCGTTCTAAGGGCCTTTGCATAAAGCATTTGTTAGAACAAACTCGCAATGCGATATAAAGAATATATCAAACCGCTGCTCCTTCGCCCGTTACTTCATGGTGGTTGGGTACGGTGCTTCCCGTCTTGAAAAACCCAGAAACAATTCAGTCAAAAGCAATTTGTTACAACAAACTCAAAATGCGAATATTGCAATACAACAACACTCAGCAAAACATTATATATCAAGCTGCTCTACCGTTCGCCAGGGACAGGTTCGGCGAATATCATCTAGTTCGCGCCATGTTGGATTCTTGTTCGGAAGTAAACTTAATAACAGAGGAAACAGCAAAACGCTTGCAATTAGAAAGATGTCGAGTCTCGCAAGCTGTGAGCGGCATATCCGATGCTGTTCAACCCATCAATTTCAACGTAACAACGACACTTTGCCGTTATAAAATCAATTTGCACCAACCAGCCAAGCAGCAGTGTTGACATAGCTGAATGGAAATTTCCCAAAGGGATCAATCTCGCTGATCCACTTTTCTATGAGCCGCATAAAATTCACATTCTCATAAACACAGAAGGATTTTTCGATGCTATTCGTACTGGGAAATACACACTAGGTTCAGGAAAACCATGCCTTCTCAATACAGAGTTCGGGTGGATCGTAGGGGGAAATATCGCAACTCCTCCGACAATACTTCCAACCTATCAATGTCACCGTGAAGGAGTCGTCACTACTAGAAGAAATGCTAGAACGTTTTTGGAGAATCGAGGATTGCTTGACATCATCACCAAAACTTCATCCCGAAGAACAAGAGTGCGAAGACCACTTTATGGAAAACGTCAAAGTCTGCAGCGATGGACGCATACACGTGCGCTTACCCTTTAAAGATTCACCCACGAATCTTGGGAGTTCTTACAACATGGCATACAAACGATTTACTATGTTAGAGCGTAAGCTAAATCGCGATGAGCAACTCAAAAGGGAGTACTCAGACTTCATAAGCGAATACTTGTTGTTAGGACATATGTCTCCACTCATATCGAGACTGTAGGTCGACGTATAAACCTTTAAGAGCGTTATTTGACTGAATTATACCTAAAAAAGACCATATTTTTTAATTGAATAATTTCTTCAAAAGAAGATATTGAGCATTTTACCTTTCTGAAATGGAAGCAAAGCTTTTTTACCAATTGCTCTCATTTGTAGAAACCATTGATGTCATTTCATCAATTATTTGATTTTGTTGTTCAAGAGCAAGACCATACGCGTGGCATCGTGTTCTAGCATCTGCACGCGGTACTCTTACGTTCAATACATCGAACCAGTCATTAGTCCAAGTTAAAAAGAAATACACCGATTTAATGTGTTTATGTACAAGCATATTAAAAAACCACTTACCAGTTTAAATAATTGATGACATTCTTGCCAATTCAATCCATCAAGAAAACCATGGCTGGCTGCTCTAGTAATGGCTTGTGCAACTGTATGTGAAAAAATAGCTTTGGAGCTAGTTTCACTTTTTGCCTTTTTGCGTTTGCCACATTAAGATTTGCGTGCGATATTTTGTGCGTTATGGTTACATCTTCGGAAGAAACATCCAAAAAGTTTTTGAATTATGTTTGAACAAACCGGTTTTCCTAAAAAAGCCTTCATCCACAAATATGGCTAGACTTATCAATATTGGGACATCTGCAAAAAAAACACTTTTTGGTTGTCGAACAAAAAAAACCTCAAATGTTTGAAAGAAGTGAAATACTTTGAAGTCATTAATAAAAATAACTTACCATGGTTTTTTGTTCTGTTACTTTTTTATTTTTACATTTTATTTTTATTTTGTTTTGAATATTTTTTTTTTTTTTTGTTTTTTATTTTTTAACCCTAAGATACATACATATGGTAAATATAAAATTTTTTTAGGGGTTTTCCAAGTCAACATTTTATTTTTTGTGAGTTATTGTATAATGATCCCGAAAAATTCAATTTCGTCCAACAGAATTATTTATTCTTCTTTTCAAAAATTTTAAATCTGTGTTTTTTAAATTAAATTTTTCACAGTCTTTACCATTGAAAGTAGCTCGCCGCTGCGTTGTTTTCTTTTAGAAGGAGTTCAACAGTTTTTTTGTTTTCTCGCTTAAGTTTTACGTTCACAATAATGTGACTTTTTTATGGTAGGCACAGCGCCCCGCTTCCAAAAGCCTTTTTTGGTAAAACCTTTTAATAAAATAAAATAAAAAATGTAAAAACAATTTAATTTTACATAAATGTATATATTACCCATTTCAAACTGCAAATTATTCTCAAAATCTTCTTGTTTAAAATGTTCCATACATATTTGGGAAGTCTTCTTGTTTATATTGTTGTCTCGACAGCAAAAACTTTTCCATTGCTTCATTAAATCAGCATTTAATGGAAAAGAAAAACTTAAAGCACTTTTTTTTTGTTATTATAGGGCGGTATTCACGGCTCGCGAAATGGCCGCGAAATGAAAAACTTCATATAAAAAAAACTGCTGCGTAATTTGTTCGTGTTTCATATTCTGGTTCCACTCACCGAGAAAAAAACTTACGTTTGCCACTACGTTATGTTAAAAAATAACGTAGCTTTAAGTGCTGTTAAAACCTCTTTTTTGTGGAGACGCAACGAAAATAGGTTTCGACTCTAATTTGTGCGGGCAAGAGGAACAGCAACAACAACGTCAAATTAAAAATGAGCGAAGCTAAGCAGATTGCGGCAGAAAACGTCGCCAAATAGCATTTTCCAGCGCCTTTCTTTGATGAGTCACACAGAAAATGTCGGATGAGGAAATTAGCGACGTTCAATTTGATGTTACTGCGCTCATACTGCAGCTTGTAAAATGGAATAATGATAAGAACAATTATTGTGTTATTTATATCATTTAATTATAATAATTTATTCAAATAGCACACAGAATATGTTCAATGCGATGTTGTTGTTTATAAGTACGCGGGCTCATTTAACAGTGCTAAAATAAACACAAGGTTTCTTTGAAACGATTATCGATAGAAAAAAGGGTGTTATCGTGTTATTAGCAGCGGCTTAGCAGACTCTGTAAAGTATCTGCGGAATATCAACTTTTTCACGAGAGATTTTTCGCGAGCCGTGGATACCGCCCTTATTGTTGCAGTTTTTTACGGCACAACGCATTTTATCGTTTTCAATTTCTTTTTTTTAAATCACTTGTAATAATTGTATTTAGTCAATTTTATTGCTTAAAGTTCACAAACGCCATACAAAGCAAAATTATGAGGTCTAGTTTTACGTCACACAAACAGTTGATTTATCAAAACAATATAACGGACCTGCGCAACGCGCTATCTCTGTTTATTGTTTCATGATTTTTTGGTCAGCTGTTCGCTCTCTCTGGATACATTTGGGTTATGGTCGTCTCCCTCTAACCACAGTGTTTTCCTACTGGCACTTTGAAGTATCTTTTTGGGCACTATCGTTTAGCACCAGCAAAATTGAGATGCAGCGCAAACGATCTCTGCCCACGGCGCTTAGTCGCTGGCTGTGATAAGCCCAGCTTTTTCCATGAACCGAATGTTCAGCATCTCAATAAGTTGAGCAGCAGGACCATCCGAACTGAGTTTGCCCTTAAGGTCGGTACCAGTGTTTTCTCGGACACGTTTTGAGGCTGGAGGAACCATGTTGATGATTGAGTGTGTTTGTGTAAGTTGAGCTGATTATATTTTGAGTGAGTTTGTTTTGAGTGGGTTTGTTTGAACCTTATTTTGTGGTTGAGTGAATGGTTTTCTTTGCGTTACTTCAGACGAAGATTTTGTTTTATTTGCCAATAAACAAATTACGCAGTATCAGATGCCGTTATGGATTCTGGATGTTGATTTAGGCTTATCAATGTTTGCTGACTGATTTAAATGGTAATTTGTCGCAGAAATCTATTTTTGTTTATTAATTTTGCAGGACAATCGATAATTGATTTTCTTTCATTTTTCTCCCTTCACGTACAGATCTTTCCACACTCCGCTACAACAACAACAACAAGACTAAAACATCTCAACTCCCTAAGTTTCACCACTCTGAAAGAGGCGGTCAAAAGTTCCCCTCAAACAACTATTGGCATTTTGCCTAAACGTCAAAGATCCTCCAGGATTTCAAAAGGAAATGGTACCCCAAAAAGCACCCTGTCTCACTAAGTCCGACAACTACATGGGGCCAGCCGGAAATGTAGTAAATACCTAAAAATATCCTAGCCTATCAAAACAGGGACATTTCGTTGAGTGCACCCAACTTTATCCATTCCAAAAAAAAACCCTTTAAAAGGAAAGAAGCATTTGCTTTATGATGTACATTTAATCTAGATAACTCTTGCCCATGTTCTATAACAGTATTTCCGCTACGTTGCAGAAACTTTTTTTTTCCTGCAAAAGTTTTCTTTGGAAAAAATGTTAAACTTTTGTTTCCAGCGGGTTGTGCTTTTATTTATTTATTTATTCTTTTCTTTTTTTCATTGCCTTTGCTTGATTGTGTATTAATTTGGTAGTTTATTAGGCGTGAATATGAAAATTGTGCGAAACTTTGGCCATTAGAAAAAGCGAAAGATGTGGAAAGAGCTCTGTTATCATTTTGGCCAATGCAAGTACTTGGCTTGAGGCAAAGTCAACGACAGAACTGTTCATTTATTTCATTTAAATGCGTATTTAAATCTATTTAAAACTCCACATGAGCCATACACAAAGCCGCACCACACACACACACACAACCAGCACAAGACACCAGAAAGACTGGTTGGAAAATAAAGGACAAATAAAAGGCAAGGCAAAAGCCCTGTCCCAGTTTGCAGTTCAGTTTGGCTCTCAGCATGATTTAACGATAATGAAGGTATTTACGAGTTTAGCCGGAGCCAGAGCTGGGTGCGGGTCCTGGGGAAAAAGCACAACTCATCATAATGCCGGCAGCGGCAGAAGGTTACCCAAAACACACACAGACACACGTGGATAATGTGCAGAAACTTTTTTTGTTTGACACAATTGATAAGAGAGAGCTAGTCCAAGGCATTGCTGGCATTGCTTAACACTTAACATTCCCTTGCCTAATTTTCGGGCTAATAAAATTCAATTTGCCATAAAATGTTTCACATTTCGACAATCTCAAAGCACAGCAGCCACGTGTCAAAAAAATAAATTTTTATGACGCACTCCATAAAAAAAACAGTGGCGGAAAGTTTCCGCGGCTGAATTTATTTTCTGTGTTCTGAGACGCGCTAAATAAATGCGCAATTGGCCTATCGATAGTTGACGTATCGAAAGCAGTGTGGGTCGTGAGTGGATTGAATGAACAGCTGATGCAATTGGCGGAATTGGCTGCAGCTCTTTATTTTGCCATCATAAATCGAATATGGAGGAAAATAATTCGGCAGAAGGAAACGGACGGAAAGTTTAAACCGCAAGGAAACTATAAGCTAAGGGCCACAAATGAAGGGACGTACTGAAAACAGTCTCCAATGCCAACGTCCGACGATTGGAGACATCTCGGCCGGTTGCGTCCGCAATCGGAGGAGGCGAAACAGCATGTGATGACCATACCCAACCCGTTCATAATTTTTACCACCTCCACCGCGAAAACTGTGTCGGCCACGTCCGGCTTCTCCATGTTGGAGGTCAAAAATGAACCCAATGCAGACCAGCTAAAAAATAAAACAACAATTTTTCATGAAAACTGAAAATATATTTTCTAATCTCTAGCGTAGCGTTTTACTTGAGAGCCAAATGGTGGCATAGCACAAATCCATGATTGGCAGATACTTCAAGCCGCCTTCCTGCAGACGATAGCAGCATTTTTGCAAAGAAATGCACAGTCAAACAACTATCAACCCCCATCTTGTCGCGTATCTTGGCATCCGTCAGGGCCGCATGATGCATTATGTACTCCACAAACTGCTCCATCTCACCGACACTGTAGGCCGATTAGCCAATATCTTGTACAAACTTCTCCAAACAATTATTGTTGCCCAAACGGCAAACATGCAAATAATCCTCCAAGTAGTAGCCCGACATCACGAACAGATCGGCCTTGTTGTGTCTGAAACGGGCAATAATTGCATCCTCGCCCAACACCTTGAACCGAAATTTGGAGCAACGCGATGGCATCAACCTGCATCAACAGATCCTGTTGCGCAGCATACTACTTGGCAAGTCTTTGAAATTTTGTTTGTAAACAAATCAAAACAGCTGACCACCTGTGTGGCCGTTTGTGTATTCAGCCTCTTTGGCGTATATATGGGCACACTAAAAATTTATGTGGATGCTAAATTTATAAAGTGCAATTTAGCCGACCACTGACTTAGAGCTTTTTAAGAGAATATGGGGTTAGATAAGGTTCTCCACGATCAACTTACTGAGGAGAGTTTTCTGATTTCAAATATAAACGAATATGTTCTCAGCTGTCAGTGGCAATTTATCTGCCCATAATGCCGACCTCAGGCTGTAAGCTTTTTAAGGGAGCATGAGACTAGATAAGGTTTATCAATTGCCTACTTACTGGAAGAAGTTTTCTGATTTCAAATGTAAGCGAATATGTTCTCAGTTGTCAGTGGCAACTTATCTGCCCATATTGCCGATCACTGCCTTAGATATTCTTAAAGGAGTGTGAGTCTAGATGAGCTTCTCAGTTACTTACTTACTGAAGAGACTTTTCTAATTTCAAATGTAAATGAATATGTTCTCAGTTGTGAGTACAAACTTCTCTGCCTATATTGCCGACCGCTGGCTCTAAGTGTTTTACGAGAGTATGGGACTAAATAAGGTTCTCAATTGCCTACTTACTGGAAAGAGTTTTGTGATCTCGAATGCAAACGAATATGTTCTTAGTGGTCAGAGGCAACTTCTCTGTCTAGATTGCCGACCACTGGCTTTAAGCTCTTTAAAGGGTGTATAAGACTAGATAAGGTTCTCAATTGCCTACTTAGGTTAGGTTAGGTTGCAAAGGTTAGAATAGGAGAATCCTATTTCTTCACTTGGGCCAATGAAGGCCCGTTGTGTTACCATATAACCCTTTCTACGACCAACGAGGCTATATCTATTTCAGTTATGTCTGACAGATCGTTTAGAAAAGAACGACCCAGAACTGTAAGTCGTCTTCTGCTAAGAGCTGAACAATGACAGAGGAGGTATTGTTCACTCTCCTCCTCATCCTCTGAGTTGCAGCTTCTACAGAAGACATTGCGTCTGATGCCGAGCCTAGCGGCGTGTCTTCCTATTAGGCAGTGTCCAGTAAGGGCCCCTACTAATAAAGAAATATTTACTCTCTTGACGGAGTAACGCCCTAGATTTTTTTAGTATTCAGGGTAGGCCATGTAAGCCTAAATATTTCACATGTGTGAATTGTGTGCCATCGATCCATGGTTATTCGATAGGTAGGTTAGAGGTCGCAAGTTGCACGCCTATGTTGCCTTATCCATTAAAGTTATTTGTCTATGCAAGTAGGCACCCAAACGAGATTATTTCAGTGCGAGCCATCCCATTAAGACATCTGCGGCAGGTGCCAAGTCTCTAGCATAATGCTCTATGTTGCATGACTGTCCAGTCTTTGTGCACCTCCAACGAGCTTATTTCATTTGTATGCAGTGCCGAGCTTCCCATTATCCTCATTATTTCATTGTGATGCATTTCATTGTTAACGCGTTACTTTTCCATTCAGCATGTATATCCCTTACATTTTCCATTTTCTACAGAACACGTTGATCTCTGCGCCGCTGGGTAAAGCTCCGTGAATCTGCTTCGACCTAATCGCTTCGAACATGGAGCAAAGAATATTAGAGAGAAAGGTTGCTCAGTCGACACCGCTTCTGTCAGAAAATTGTCAGCTGTTCGCTCTCATTTACGCTCTCTAGATACTTTTTGGTCAGCTGTTCGCTCTCTCTGGATGCATTTGGGTTATGGTCGTCTCCCTCTAACCACAGTGATTTCCTACTGGCACTTTAAAGTATCTTTTTGAGCACTATCGTTTAGCACCAGCAAAATTGAGAGGCTGCGCAAACGGTGTCTCTAATTCTAATTGCTCCATGCTTCGAACTCTGTCGAGCGAATGACGCCTTTCTGCTCTTTTGGTACATCTTCGTGTACATGTGAATAGCGAAACGATTTCGGCCCCGGGAAGCCACCAAGGGCCAACGCTGATCTAGAGGCATAAGGTGTAACATTATGTTAATGCATCTGTTGGGGTTGTACGAAATGCACCAAATAAATTTGGTATCTTATACTTCCGGGTGAAGGGGACGAGTTCAGTTTTGGTTGGATTAACTCCCAGGCCACTTCGTATCGTCCAATTTGAAAGTGTTGAGAGTGCATCTTGCATCAGATTGCAGAGAGTCTGAGGAAATTTGCCTCTTGTAAATATGGCAACGTCTTCTGCATACGCTACCACCGTATGTCCACGCGATTCCATGAGTCGCAACAATTCTTTGACTGTTACCACCCACAGAAATGGCGTAAGAACACCTCCTTGAGGAGTGCCTCTACTTACATATCTTCGGGCGCAGGCATCTACTAGTTGTGAGTTAACCACCCTGCTGGTAAGCATGAGTCGGATGATTCAGATTTGTCAGGGCAGAGGTGATAGCGTTGGGGAGAACATTGATAAAGGCACCTTCGATGTCAAGGAATGCATGCCGTGAGTGCATATTCTTTAGCCTCAAGTGATTTCTCAATTTTTGAGACAAGATAATGGAGTGCTGTTTCTGTTGATCTACCCTTGCTGTATGCGTGCTGCGCTGGTGACAGAGTGGATGGGTCTATTTACTGCCTTAGATGGGCATCTATCAGTCTCTCCAGTGTCTTCAGGAGAAAAGATGATAGGCTGATCGGCCTGAAGTCATTTCCACAGAGTGGGTATATACTGTAGTCTAAGGCAACACACAAAGATTGTGTGAAGCCATACCATTATATTTGGTAGCGATTGTTAAAGTTGAGCGGGAAAGATTCTATCTGGACCCGGCGATTTGTTGGGCTGAAAAGAGTTCACAGCCCACTTAATTCGTTGTTCAGCTACAATGCCACTTATGTGACTTGGCGAGACAATTCTGGGTTTCTCCGTGGTTCACAAAAAGTTGAACATCCAGGAAAGTGTGATTCTAGTAATAAATTGAGGAATTTAGAGCCGTATTCAGTCCAAGTTCCATCGGAGTTTTGTAGGAGTCCCGGAGGAGTTGGAGAACTCGCTAAAATTTTTCGAAGTCTTGATTCGATACCGTTGCAGAAATTTGCCCACGAGCGTCGTTTGGCTTTTCGCATTTCACTTTTATAATCACGTAACTTGGCTTTTTACAACTCCCAGGATGAGTCCTGGTTTGTGTTCTTAGCTAAGTTAAATGCTTTTCTACACTGTTTTCTTCGTATCTCTAGGTCTTTAGACCACCAGGGGCTGCTTCTTTTTGTTTTATTTAACGTAAGGACAGGATTTTTCAAGTGCTTTTAACATCTTTTTGTATATGTTTTATATATATTGCTCCATTATAGGTTAAAATGGAGTTGAATTTAATTTTAATTTTTATTTTTTTTATTTTTTTTTTTTTTTTTTGTTTTGTATTTTAATTTAAAGGAGGGATCAAGTTCTCCCCTACTCTGAAAATGACAAATTTTCTTACCTTACCCCCCAACATAGTGATTCGAGTAATGACAGGATAATTGTACGAAGACTCACTCCTATATTTGCTTTTGAACTCACCATGTTTGTTTGTGAATTGTCCTGCTTGCCCACTTATTGTTTTTTATTCATATTAATAGATTGTGTCCCATTAAATTGGAAATATTGGGATGTAGCTGTGAATAGTAATATAAAAGTCCCCCTTGGGTAATCCAAGTATTATAAAAAGTGTTGTTTAGTCTCCCTCATAAATTGTTTAAATGGAAATTTTTATCCAATTGCACTATGGGCAAAAAGTCCGAAAATTGTGCATAAAGTAATTTTTTTTATATTTTAAATACTCAAAATTGAATGTGTTTTCCAATTATGCATACTCAAGAGAAAATAAAACTGTTCCGAAAAAATTTTTAAAGCGTACGGTTTGAAATTGCCGCGCAAACAAAGTCAGCTTACTAAATGCATGCCTGACCTATCGAAATGCAACCGTGAATTTCGACGAACTTTGCGCGTTTGTTGTGGCTTTTCCTTTAAAGTGAAGACAATTTGGAAATATGGCAAATAATCGACGTATGTTGTAGATTCAACGTTGTATGTTAGTTTTTATATGTTCTGTATGTTTTGTCGTGTATCGTCAATTGTTGTTGGAGTATTTTTACAGCTCAAATTTAACAAATGTAATTGTGTTCTGTGGTGTGTAACTTATTTGCCGCGCGCGCTGGCGAGCAACTAAAACTGGTATGTTTTTCGTAAAAGTATATAGAATACGGTGTTAATAATATTCTTTGCCCGTTTTTGCCCGTTTTCGACAAAAATGACATATTGCAGCCGAATATGAGTTTCGCCGCTTAACACTGCTGGAGGTTTGGGACAACAATGGACGCGACGACTCTGCCGTAACGAAGTGGATGTTGGAGAAAATGAAAATAAGTCAACTCAGCAACTCACACGCTAATCAAATTGAGCAAAAAGTTTGCAGTTTTATCACGCATATTAAGAAATATTTGCCTAAATGCAACCGTATGTTGTCAAGGTTTAAAGTTACTCACTCAAGGTGGCTTTCGCAGGCGATTATTATAACCTTGGATGAAGAGCTTACGGATCCATCTCCCTCTAAAATGGGTAGACCAACGCTAAGCTATACACAGGCTGGAATGCGTTTGAAACATAAATTAGCAAATGATCTTGCATCGGACACTGACTTTTCAACGCAGCACTTATTACATGCTGCTTCTGTTTCTGCGAAGAAGGCTAAAGAGGATGATTTGTTTAGCGCATTAAAAGTCGTCAGGGAAGAACAGACAGGGAACACGACAGGAGGCCGGAAATCTCAGGTGATTATTCCCCTTACCCCTGAAGAAGCTTTGGCATTTTTGTTGGAAAATGGACTTACCAAACAGCAGTATATCAATATGCATCATCTTAATAAAGCTCGTGGCTGCAACATTTTCCCCCCATATTCAGCACTTCAAGAAGCTAAAACGATTTGCAGACCAACTCAAACAGAAATTTCTGAAAATTGTGCGCAGGTTTCAATGCAAAACCTTTTGGACCATACAGCCGAAAGAATATTGGTCCTGCAAAAAGAGGTTATATCCCAAATGGAAAATGTTTCACGTTGCACATTAATAGTAAGCTACGGATTTGATGGGTCTACTGGCCAAAGCTTATATAAGCAGAAGTTTCGATCAGAAGAACCTGCTTCCCTGGATCTATCCCTTTTTGTCAGCACTATGATACCATTAAAATTAATAGATGCAAATCAACGAATTATTTGGAATAACAGAGCTCCACAATCTGTTAGGTTCTGCAGGCCACTTAAAATTGAGTACGCAAAGGAAAGCCATGAGAAAATATTAAGAGAAAAAGAATGTTTGGATATGCAAATCGCCGGTTTGAAGGATTTCATATATAGAAAGGAAGGCAAAAAAGTTGTCATTACCTATGAACCACAAATGACACTTATTGATGGTAAAGTACTTAACGCTTTAACTGGTACGTCATCAACTCAGTGCTGCCCAATATGTGGGGTCAAACCTAAAAAACTCCTCGAGACCATTGATTTTCACTCCGAAGTTTTTAAGCCAAGGCCAGCGACTCTAAAATATGGTGTCAGTCCATTGCATGCCTGGATTCGATTTTTTGAATTTGTATTGAACGTGTCCTATAGGCTTAAAATTCAAAAGTGGCACATCACCCAGTCTAACAAAATCGAAATGATGGCTCGGAAAAAGGAAATTCAGGAAATGATGTGGACAAAAATGGGTCTACATGTAAGCATTCCCAAACAAAACGGAAGTGGGAATAGTAATGATGGAAACACGGCTAGAAGAGCATTCGCGAATTACCAATTATTTTCCTCAATTACAAGCTTTGATCAAAACATTTTATACAATTTGTATGTAGTTTTGATCACAATTTCAAGCGAGCATTCTGTTGATGTTGATAAATTCAAAGCATTTTGTGAGGATACATTTTTATTATATGTTAATACTTATCCTTGGTATCCAATGTCACCGACGGTACATAAAATATTAATACACGGCTGGCAAATAATAAACTCCTCTTTGGTTCCGGTTGGATGTTTAGGAGAAAATGCTTCAGAAGCAAGGAACAAGTACTATAAAAACGATAGGAAGTCACATGCCCGAAAAAATTGCCGCTTAAACAATATGACTGATGTTTTTTATAGAGCTATGGATTCTTCTGATCCATTAATATCCAGTATTTGCTTAAATGAAAGGCAAAAGAAATTAAAAAAAAAACCCCTCCCGGCAGAAGTAATAAATCTTTTAAAATGCCCACCTCCCCCGAACTATGAAACAATCACGTCAGAAATAGAAAATGAAGATTTGGACTCCGCTGATGATTCTGATGATTATCTAGAAATTGACTTAGATGATGAAGAAGATTAAACCTATCTGTAAATAAAATTATAAATTAATAGCAAAAAAATTTTTTTTTACTTGGGTGTGGGCGGATAGGTTGAAGGAGTAGTTTTATTGCAAAACAGAAATAAACCGAAATTCTATATTAATATTTTACATTTTTGTGCCAAATTTGAACGCTCTAGCTTTAAAATTAGACTTTATGCAAAAATTTCGTACTTTTTGCCCACAGTGTGGTAAGAAAGTAAATTTTTTGTTTTTTGGGGCAACCTTTTTTTTTTTTTTACCCCCCCCCTGTTTTATTTTTTTTTTTGTGTGTATGAGAATATTTGGGTTTTTAATTACTTCTTTTTTTGGATTGTTTTTTTTTAAAAAAAATTAAAAATTTTTTTTTTTTTATATGGAAAATCTATTTTTATTTTTTTTTTACCAATTCTTTTTTTTTTTTTATTTTGGAAAGTAGTAAGCTAACCCCCCCCCCATCCCATTTTTTTTTTTTTTATTTAATATAATTTTTTTTTTTTTTTTTTTTTTTTTTTTTCCTTCCTCCCCCCCTTTTGCCTTTTTGGATAAAAAAAAAAAAAAAACAACTTACTAGAGCAAGTTTTATTGTCAACCAAAGAGCTTTAAACCCAAAAGCTGTATATAGCTTTCTACTCGCTCGCTGTAAATGTAAATGAATTTCTCAGCTGCCAGTGGCAACTTCTCTGCCTAAATTGCCCAACTCTCTATCAGAGTATGTGACTTGTTCCAACCGATTTCAAATGTCTGTCATACATTCCACGGTTGCCATTTTTCAAAAACTTTCTTCCCTTCAGCCCAATGGAAACACTTTAAAATGTACAATCATTGTGCGTATTGGATTTACTAGCTCAACAGGCCCCTTTTAACATAAATGAAAACTAAACAAAACACAGGAAAACAATATTCATTTTATTGCCAGTTATTGCTCCACTCTCACCCACCTGATCAAAGAAAACTTCTGTGGGCCAGTAAAAGCAAGGGGAAAATTTCATTTCATTTCCATGCGGAGCACCATATTTTATTTGACGCGACTTCTATTCTTCTCTCTCACTTACTTCTATATAAACGTATATATACTTATATTTTATGAGCTCGCCTTGACGTGGGCTTTCAGCGGAAAGCTGTACTCGCCAATGCGAGGGATTTATTAAAGGAGTCAAGGCTGCCACTGGTTAAGCAAGAACAAAGGCAACTTAACCTGGCCAAAATCGCATTACACGGTGGTCAATAAACAAAGGCTGTTCCGCGAATTCGTCAACAATTTGTTTGGGAAAACTTTTAAGGGCTGGCCTCCCCCTACTCTCTCCCTGTTAATTGTGATCGAAAATGGAAAATATATACACAATGGGCACACCTACCAAGCCAAAAATGCTTTTAAAGCCCCTCCCCCTCCCCGCCGATAATTGGTACTTTGTGGTTGCGCCCGGTTGCATTATCCAAATAATTGCAATGACAATGAAAGTTGCCTTGGCGAGGCATTTTATTTGTTTTCAGCCTTTGCATATTTTCAATTAAAATTATTAACGAACTGTTCGTGGAGCGTTGAGGGAATTCTGTGTTTGCCGAAGTCACCTGAGCAATCCACTTGATGCTTGCGCAATTTCCTGGCTGCATTGTCCTTGCGCGAGGGCTGTGTTGTTGTTGTTGCTTTAAGTGGTTTTTTGTGCCGGGCACTTGTAGTTGGTTAGTTTTTTTTTTTTTTTGTGCGCCCAAAGGCAACTTTTAACATTTAATGATGCTGCTTTGTGCCCTACCCCTTGCAGCTCCGCTGGCAGGCAGCACGTGCCATAAGCAGCGCTTTGAAAACTTTTAAGTAGACAAGCAACGTTCCACCCGCCGCCACCCTTTCGCTTTCCCATATCTACGTTTCACTGTCTTGCCTCTTGCGCTTTAAGTTGTCTACCTTTTCTTTTCTTTTTTTATATTCTTTCTTCTTTTCCAGAGCCTGCCAAGGTGTTTGAAGCAATTTGTGTCGCCCGGCTCGGCTGGCGTCCTTGACAACTTGGCTGCTTCTTTTCTTTTCTTCTACTCAGCGTGCGGTGTGCAGATTGTGCCAATTTAACCTGTTGCCATTCCAAAGTCCTGGCAAATCGGAAATGAGCTCTTCATGTGCGGCGGCACAGTTTTAACGCAATTCCAATTTAACTTTCATGCACCCAACAACTTTTCACAAAGTAATTGCAATTCGAAGAATTTGTGAACAATTTACAAAATTAAGTTCAGCCAAAGTTTAGCACGCGAATCGGAAAATCCCCAAATTCGAGCAACTGATTGCCACTTGGGTCAGTCTCCCGCCTGCCGCCTGCTGCCTTCTTGCAGAAATGCAAATGTTGCTGCCTGGCACACATACGTAGTCATTACAAATTAATTTCACACGTGAGCAAGTCCATGCAACAGCAGCAGCAACAGCAGGAGCAGGAGCAGCCAAGTCAAGGCAAGTCGGGACTGCTGACTGGTAACAGCATCGGGCAGCCAACTGACATTATGTCAGTCATATGACATTCAATTACGAAAAGTTGTTGCATCTTGATGAGCAAATGTGCCATATAAAGGGTGCTTTTGCAGCTCTTTGATGAGAAGAAGTGCCTGCTGAAGTTGCTGATGATGGGGATGCTAACATTGCTTAGTCAGCATAATGAATAAGGGACTTCGTTTGGCTTCACTATAAGATTAGTCAAAGTTGGCTTAAACCCATATACATTTACTGTAATCCATTAAATCTGTTCGGAGTATTTTTCTTTCAGTTTGATTTTGCCTGTTTTTAGGAAAATGACAAATTTTCTATATTTTAGCAAAATTAAATAAATTATAGACAAGAAAAATTGAACGAAGCATTTGGGTGTGAACTACCTTAAATAAAATTTATTTGTTTTTGAATTTTCAAGAATTACGCTTTAGGAAACAAGCTGGACACGCTCTCATTCTTATACACGGTTTCGACGCAACGTGTAGCTTATAGATGCTATTCGAGTATACTAAGCTACTCATAGTCTATGTGTGTTTCAGTTTTCGAGTTACCGAGTTAAAGTCCCAGTAAAGTAAGTAAAAACATAAATGTTCTGGCTTGTTCCCAATTTCAAAAACGAGTGGAATTGTCGAAAATTGAGCAGATTGATGTTCTGAGTTCCGCAAATCGTCCAAATTTGTGATTTTTCAAAGGATGTGCTGAAACGTGAAGAATTTCAAAGTATTGAAATTATGACAAAATCGAAGGCAAAATTTTAAAATAAAGATAAAGGGTAGTCAATAGCAAATGTTAGGACATGATAGTACTGATAGAGGAAAAGAAAATGACTGGTGTATCGCCTAGAAGAATTCATAAGGTATAGTTAAGATAAGATAAGATATGGTATATAAAGCTTAAGATATAGTGAAGATATAGATAAGATAAAGATAAGATAAAGATAAGATAAAGATAAGATAAAGATAAGATAAAGATAAGATAAAAGATAAGATAAAGATAAGATAAAGATAAGATATAGATAAGATAAAGATAAGATAAAGATAAGATAAAGATAAGATAAAGATAAGATAAAGATAAGATAAAGATAAAGATAAGATAAAGATAAGATAAAGATAAGATAAAGATAAGATAAAGATAAGATAAGATAAGATAAAGATAAAGATAAAGATAAGATAAAGATAAAGATATAGATAAGATAAAGATAAAGATAAGATAAAGATAAGATAAAGATAAGATAAAGATAAGATATAGATAAGATAAAGATAAGATAAAGATAAGATAAAGATAAGATAAAATAAGATAAAGATAAGATAAGATAAAGATAAGATAAATAAGAAAGATAAAGATATAAGATAAAGATAAGATAAAGATAAGATATAGATAAAGATATAAGATAGATAAGATAAAGATAAGATATAGATAAGATATAGATAAGATATAGTTAAGATATAGATAAGATAAGATAATATAGATAAGATATAGATAAGATATAGATAAGATAAAGATAAGATAATAGATAAGATATAGATAAGATAAGATAAGATAAGATAAGATAAGATAAGATAAGATAAGATAGATAAGATATAGATAAGATAAGATTAAGATATAGATAGATATATAAAGATAAGATATAGATAAGATATAGATAAGATATAGATAAGATATAAGATAAGATATAGATAAGATATAGATAAGATAAGATATATAAGATATAGATAAGATATAGATAAGATATAAGATAAGATAAAGATAAGATATAGATAAGATATAGATAAGATAAAGATAAGATATAGATAAGATATAGATAAAGATAGATAAGATAAGATAAAGATAAGATATAGATAAGATATAGATAAGATATAGATAAGATAGATAAGATATAAGATAAAGATAAGATATAGATAAGATATAGATAAGATATAGATAAGATATACAATAGACTGGCCCTTACAAATAGACTTCAAAATACCGGGCGGAAAATTTTGATTTAAGATATAATAAGATAGATAAGATATAATAAATAGTTTGATAAGGTAACGAATAAGATAACATATAGATAAGACTATAAATAAGATAAAGATAAAATAAAGATAAGGATAGGATTATTGAAATAAAGTGGAAAATTCTAAAGAAATATTTAAAAATATCAGAGCAACATTTAAATAAGATATTAATGTTGCATATTTTGAGCATAAATTTGGTCCAAATCAGATCACATACGCCAATTTATAGCTAAATATATTTTGTTCTGTGATGAGTTACGTAAGATTTAATCAAGCTAAATTTTTTAATTTATATTTAAGATAGAGATTTCTCTTTATATCCTTTAAGACCTAGATTCAGATGACAGAAAACATAGATTTTTATGTGGAAGTACAGAATAGAAACACTTTTTTATTGCAAAGAATTCTCGATTTGAAAAATTGTACCGAAATAAAAATTTTGGCATCTGGAATCAGGCCTTAGCATATAGACATTGTAAATATTTTTGTTGGATATTTCGAGCGAAAACTTGGTCAGAATCATATCAAATCAGCCAGATCAGCCTGTATAATACCCAGTGGAACACTCGAACGGGACCAATAAATTGTGAAACTAGAGGCAATAGGTAGCAACTCTTCATACCGAGTTTTTCGTGATCACGTCAAGTTCGCGTTTAATGGGCACTTTTACTAGCACACACAGTTACAACGTCTGTTGCTGGTCACTTGAGTCAAATAAAGATGAGAGCTAAAATTTTGGAAAACTCAGCAAAGATGAAGGGGTATCACCACAATTAATTTATATCCCAAATTCCCGCCGCTCCATTTTTGGGTAAGCGGTTAGTACCCCGCCCATAGAGGTCCAACTAAGAAAATCTGATTAATGGAAAACCATAGAATTTTGTCAGATTTTAAACATATTGAGATGCTGCCGCTCTTTCAGTTGCTCGATGTACATAAAGTGAATTTTTCTTTACATTCTTTAGTAAAAAGAGAGCAATTTCATTTTGAATTGGAAAACACAAAAACGAAGCGAAACCGAAGCGGAATTGCGTTCGATTTACTTTTCAAAAAATAGTGGAATAGAGAACATGCCGAATAGATTAGATATGGGTAGGATAAGATAAGATATCTTTGTTTGTAGAAGATTTATTAAGGACTCTTAGAAGTGTATCTATTGATTAATCTTTAAACAGTCAGATTTGGTTATACAGAGCTTTATATGTCAAACATATATGCAACTGTGAAGGGCAGAGGTCCTGAGGGGCGTGTCATATGAATGCGTTGTTGTGTCGTTTTTGGTGCTAGTCCCCCCCTTTTGTTAGTCAAATAGACCATAAAAGTTGACAGCTTACAAAACTGCATTCCTCTCTGGGGCATCCAAGTAATGGCTGCTAATAACCAAGTAAACAAGCAATGAAACCCTTTCATATAAATACTTTTACCCAAAGACCCAGATCCACAGTCTATCTAGTGCAGTCATGAAGTGTGTTGTCAGTCTCTGCCTGCTGGCTTTAGTCTCCAGCCAACTGAATTCTTGGCAAGAAAATGATGACGACAATCGTTACTTGATACAAATAATCAACTATCTGCATCCTAAAGAAAACTTAAAATACTACATAACCTTTTTTGGTGATCAGGAACTTTCGAATCGAGGCCCCTCGCTGCAGCAGAGCATAATGGAGTCGTTGCAAGAACCCGTCATAGTGGCAGGTTTGGATATAGAACCGTTGCATCGAATCATTACAGCACGCAGTTTGGCCATCGTTTTATTCACCGGCCTAGAGGATCCCATGCTCAAGGCAGTGCATGAAAGCCTTGTGGGTCTACCACATGTGATGCTGATCTTTGTGTACAAACCACCCAACGAGGAACCGCCTCAAGTGGAGTTCATTGAATCCTTCTTCAGGTGGAGCTTTGAGCATCGCTGGGTGTATACTTTGCTGATGTCTAAAAACCAAACTCGATTTGAAGAGTGGACATTTGCTAGTTTGAACGCCCTGAACATTATGAAGTTGCCCCCAGAATGGTTTCTTGGAAGTTTTCGCAATAAAAATAGCCGAAGCTATGTACTCAACCTACGAAATTACAAATTTCTGTTGCCGGTTTTCGAAAATGTTCCGGAAACGATATTGGTAAGTCTTGAAACACAAAATGGTTGAGATTAACGGCTTTGAATGTTTTTCCAGTACAACTCTACCAAGGGGCAACTAAGCTTGGGTGGCATATCGGGCATCTCATATCAAGCGAATTTGCCAGATTTGCCAATGCCTCCATGGAAATTCTTCCACTACCCGGCAGGCACAATTATGATGAGAATGTACGTCGATTGGCTGGAAATCGTCATATTGACTTGGGCGGTAACTTAATGGAGAACAACAGCCTGGGCGAGTTCAGTCCCATGATATTGAATGCCAGAATTTGTCTGGTAGTTCCACATAGAAGACCGTCGCCCATGAATTTATATATAGGAGATTTAAGCAAATTGTCTATACCAGGTTTATTTTTCTTCAGCGCAGTTTCGTATACCATAATCAAGCGTTTGTCCAATCCCGTTCATTCACTGTTCAGAACGCTGGAGATCAGTGTGTGGTCTTCACTAGGCATACCACTGACTGACAGACAATTTCAACGACTCAGTTTGGCTGAAAAGTTTTTAGAAGTCTCCTTGCAGTTGTTCACTGCGTGTTTTATGAGTATCTTAAGTGGTTTTGTGGCCACACATCTGACCTCGGGTGTATTCGAGCCGGAAATAGATGATGTGGAATCGTTAATGGCAAGTGGCTTGCCCATCATGATTGACGACAATGCCACTTGGCAACTGTTTGAAGAAAATCGTCTACCCTACGAACTGAAGGATCGTCTATTTATGGTAAACTCACAGACACTGGAGCATAATTTGAACACACTGAATACCAGCTATGCCTATGTCCTGGACGTGGAACAATATATGAGATTGGCTTACATACAAGAGTTTTTAAGATATCCCAAACTCAAAATGGGCACCAGGGACCTGTGTACTGCCTCACGCTTTCTACGTTTGCCCGTCTCCATGGGTTCGCCCTTCAAGGAAGCTCTATTCTACTTCAACCAACAGATTAATAAGGCGGGCTTAAATTATAAATTTCGGCAATTGGGCCTAGAGCAAGGACGTCTTTTGGGTCGCTATACACGAATGAAGGAGGCTCCGGTCTTAGCTTCAGGACTAACTTTGGATTTTTTTCGCTTTGTCTTTATGTTGTACTTGGCTTTAATGGGATTGTCTATATTTGTGTTCTTTATTGAGTTGTGGTTGAGACGCAAATAAATAAATAAATGAAATAAATCGATATGCAATATCCGTTAATCATGAAAAGAAATGTTTAATAGATCTTCTGTGTTCCTGAGCGGGGGCAGCCAAAAAGTATGCAACATTTTTTAAGACTTATTTCTATACGATCTTGATGAAAATTACGATGTAAGTTTAAAAAAGCAATTTAAAACAAACTTGATCTGCTTGGAAACAATAGGAGTCTACATTTCAAATTTGATTGCTCTAGCTGTAAAATAAGTACGTGCAGATCAAAACTAAAGTGTCAAACCGATGCAACAACCGTGGTTTAATGCCAATATCAAGAAAAAGATGTATCTACGTGGCATCGCTTATCGTAGATGGAAGCGTTATAAAACTAATGATATGTGCGCTTACTAATAATAAGAGATTCCGGATTGATGTCACAAAGATGATTAGGACTGCAAAACAGAATCACTATACCTTAAAATTTAAGGAAGGCATTAATTCTAGACAGAAGTGTGAGGGGAAATCAGTAAGATGGGAATTTCGGTATTGAATTTAATGTAAATGAGCACGATTTAAAAAAATGGTTCAAGTAAATCATGCAACAATTTTTTTAGTTCAAATTAGTCAGCTCTAATTTCCAGTGAGTCCAAACAGATCAAACTCCAAACAGATCAAGCTCCAGTGGTTCTATAGATGGAATCAAGTCGAACATTGAGCTCATCAAAAAAAATTTTTTGTTCCAAATTCGGAATTTGCTATGCGCCGGTCTTTCCTCGAAGGACGTTTGCTTCATGGGCGAGCTGAGACAACCGAAAGACAAAAAAATATAAGGTTGTCAAAAAAGTCTTGCGGTATTTTTATTGAATTTTCAACTGTTCATAAAATTGGTTATAAAAATGCGATTTAAGTCAAATATCCGCCGATTGGGTTTTTTTGACTGTTTAAATGGAAATAAAATAGCCTATGTTTAACTCCAGGCTATGAACTATCATTGTGTCAAGTTTTAACCGAAATCTTTCAGCCATTTGTGCATGAAAGCTCCTTTTTAAATACTCTTAATAATTTTGCAAATTTCGCGGTTTTTTGGACTATTCACAGACTTGAGATATAGCCTATGACTTTTTCCTGATGGCCATGAACATACATATGGGATATTCCATATCAACTCGGCCACCCCATTTTATTTTTATTTCCAAAAAATTATTAATGGCTATTATTTTGAAGTACTATACATATATGAAAATACCCCATATGAAACATATATGAAAATACCCCCTCAATAGTTCTTAAGATAAACCGGAAACACATAAAATTGGAAAAAAAAAATCATAACTTTTGAACGGTGTATCGGATTTAGTCGAACCAAAGACGGTTTTTTGTTATTTTCTCGTGAACTTTTCGATAAAAATGTGAGACTGCAACCAAAGCCATTGGAAGTATTTTTTTCCTTAAAAAAATCAGTATTTTGTATTTTTCTCCGCGAGGGCCAATCTGTATTTGATCCGAATATTTTTTCTCGGAAAGAGCGTACTTTTATGTACATTTCACAATTTATTTCAAGATGGAAGACGGCCTGGGAGCGCGGAAATAATTTTTTTTGTATTTGTAATTTTTTTCGGTTTGACTGTTTTTCCAAATATCATGTCCTAAAAAATGATCAATTAATCAAATTTCTGTTAAAATTTGTTCACCGAGTATCTGATTATCAGGGCTGCAAACCCCTCTAAAATCGGAAGAGGTTCACTCCGGGGTTCGAAACCGCGAAACTTTTCGGGTTCGGGTTCACGGAGCGGGTTCAGAAGGTCGGTGAACCTAGGTTCGGGTTCCAACCGGAATAATTATGTTTTCTGCTAATTCAAAACACATAAATATAAATTGAAACAATCATATTTAGTTAGAGTTCTTACAATATTACAATACAATATTCAAGCTTTGTTCAAGTAGTTTATGGATAAAACAAATTTAACTGACCAAAAAAAAATTCAACAAAATTCGAAATTCAACATATGCGACTTTTTTAGTTCTTTACAATGATAGTTTACCCAAAACTTTGAGACATACGAATTGTTAGGCAATCTTTGAATTCCTGCAAAAGAAGCTAAGAAATCATTGATTATGTATTTGACAGAATTCTTTATTTTCAAGATCCTAAGCTAAAGATTCCAATTCATGTTTATAAGAATATGAACTTGGGGGAAAACCATTAATGATTTTATTAATTAGTTCTTTTTGACGATTATACAATTTAGCAATTTGTCTCTTTGCAAGCAGATTTTGTTCTTGTTGTTAACTTTCTTAGATACAAAAAAAGATGTAAGAATTGGAATGAAAGTTAAAGTATGAGATCGTTTTTCTAAGAACTATTCAAAAATGTACTTTCAAACCTAAAAACATCAATACAAGAGCCTGTAAGTTTGCAATTACGTATTTATATCGAAAAATAGCAAAATAAACATTGATAGCATCTAGAAAAAAGGTAATCGGCCTTGTTCTCAATTCCACTTCCACAAAAGTTTTTGGAATGTGGAATTGATTCCTGTTCTGGTGAAATTAAAACGAAAGACTTTTTTTGGATTCAAGCTTTTTGCCTTTTGGCTAGTGAAATTAAAAGTATATTGCAAATTTGGCATGAAAAAAATAAAAGCTACCCACGAAATGAAGTTAAATCATAATGCTTTAGTCATTTTAAGATGTTTTAGTATCCCAAAATATTATACACGGCATTCATATTATTTTTACATAATAAATTAGGCGAACACTTTCGGCTAGGATGTAAAATCTAATAAACTAAACTGAACTAATGTTGGAAGTCCGATGAGACTCGGGCTTGGTCAAACATATAAACTATTTCGTCAGTTGAAATTATATTTTTGTGAACCAGCACTGTGTCTGTGTGAGACATATTGACTGGTTCCGCCACTGCTCTAAATGTAATTTTCCAACACATAAAACTATTTTTTTGCAGTCAAATTTGTGGCAATCATAGCAAGCCAGAGCTTAGCTGTCAAAGCAAGACTGTAGAATTCCTTCTAGCATTTTCTCATAAATCATTTTGACTTCAACATTTGAGCAGATAACAAAAAAAATTTTATAAGAAAAAAAAATTTTACAAAAGAAGTAAACATTCATATTTTTTACGAGGAACGCAACAGGACGAAAGTGTGTGTCGGTGTATATATTTACATTATTATTTAATCTTCTGTATAAACGGACTTCATTGCCCAGCGTTAGTACTTAAATCGAGAAGCATCAAAGCGCTACCAAAATCTACTCCTAATAATTTAACATTTTGTTCAATGAAACGTAAAAACGAAAATATAAATAAAAGATATTCAATTGAAAATCATGAAAGACTAGTAACATTTAAGCACACATAATCCGAGTGAAACTAGAGGAGGGCAACTCAGGCACAAAAAAATAAATCAGAATAAAGATCGTAATTAATAAATATTAAGAAATAATGAAGAAATTCCACTCAGGTCAGGGGTTAAAGTGGACCCTCAAAAAAGAAGTGAAACAAATCAAATATAAAATAAATTTAAAAAAAAAATGTTGATGCGTCTGCTTCGAGTAGCAGAGCTCAACTAAAAAATTGTTAGCTCCTTGACTGCCTTTTATACTACTCAGATTTGACAGGTAACGAAATTAGTATTTAATATAAGCTCGTTACTTAAACACGATTACTTGACAGTTAGTTTATCGATAACTTGGGATAATTTAAAAATCAACTTCACAGTGGGTACCACAAACATTTTTGCAATAAGCAACTTGATGTTAACAGGCAGGAAGAACTGTGATACTGAGAGCTGCCTTAGCAGCCCATAAGTCCTACCAGTTGCTTTTGAAATATGCCTGCTCCACGACAAAGTGTTATTAACCCTAGGAGGTTCAACCAGGTCTGTGCAGACCTTTTTCATATAAAAGTGTGTATAACTTTTTTGTTTTGGATGTTAAAGATAAATCCGTCAATGACTTCCTAGACGCGGGTATTGAGAACACAACGAGCACGAATTCAAACCGATTCTGTGTTTGTATTCGGTTATATTCGAGTTTTCAAAAAATAAGTCACAAACGGTACAAGCAGGTCTGTGCAGACCTATACGTAATATGAATGGTATGGCATGCGATTTTGTGAACTAAAGTGCAATTATTTGTGGGTTTTCCATTAAAAATGGCATCAGCATCATGTTTTGATGATGATTTGTTGCACGTGGTAAATCGCACCAGAAGATATCAAAATTTATCAGAAGAAGATAGGAATCAAATGGAAGAAAGATTTGCCGAATGGTTGGCCAGTACTGATGAAAAGGCCGAAAATCTCGAGTCATTCGAAGACGACGACGACACTGATCCTTAGAAGACGCGGCTTCCGATGCTGAAACGGACGTCGTCATAAAAGCTGAGGATCCATATGACGATGATGATAATTTAGAAGATTTCTATGAAGTCGCCGCAACTGCCACCGAAGCGCTTGAAGCCGTCGACATGAGCAAAGAACAACGCTCGTCAGGCTCAATTATAAAATACCGTTGACAGGATGGCAAGCTTTGGCTCAAGCGCCCCGCCGGCCACAGGTAGAAATCGTGTGCATAACACGTCACTATGAGTCATGAAGGTCCGGCTCGAGGGATTATCGAAATCCCATCTCAATATTTTAGTCGCTAATACCACCGGTGGTCGCAGTATAATTATGCGCGAAACTAACCGGACCAGCGCCCAGGAGCTATGCCGTCAATGGTCAAACAAGAATCGTGACCAGCCTCCACGAACGTTGACGAAACCTGTTACTGTATAATTTGCCACAAAAGTTGTAACAGGGAGAAGAATACATTTCCGACCCTATAAAGATATATATTCTTGATCAGCATCAACAGCCGAGTCGATTTAGCCATGTCCGTCTGTCCGTCTGTCCGTCTCGTCCGTCGTCCGTCCGTCTGTCCGTCTGTCTGTATGAACGAAACGATCTCAGAGATGGTAAAGATAGAGGTTGACATGTATGGGACAAATGCTTCTTTTATCTGTACGCAGATCGAAGTTTGTTTTCAAATTTTGGCCCACGCCCCCTCCCGCCCCCGCAATTTGGAAAAAACGTTATATCTCCCACAGTTTTAGAGATAGACGATTCGTACCTTCTAGAGATAGTTAGTAATTAGCAAAATAATGTTTGCGAAGAAATGATAAAAAATCGGATGAACGGTTCCAAGTTATGAGCAAAAAAGTTTCAAACGTCCACCACCCCCCACCCCTCCCACCCAAAAAAGTTGCATACTTTTTGCATGGTCACAAAATAGGAGCGACGCATGTTTTTCCACGAACGGGTTTACAGAAATCGGTTAGAGCCGACTTTAACAATGCACGTTCTTACTTGTTGGGCTTAACTTTGTTTGCCGGAATATTCGGGTCAAACTGTCAGCCTGTTCTTGAGTTGTGGGGCCGCAACGGAAGCCCTATTTACAGGGCGACGATGTCTGCGCACCGATATAAAACCCTTCTAAAATATATTCGATTTAATAGCAAGTTGGCAGCCATCGACGATATTTGAAACATGTTTATGAAGAACTTGGAGCGTCTATATGTCCCGGGTGCTCAGATAACTGTTGATCGAGCAATTGTTCCCATACCGAGGCCGTATGCGCTTTACACAGTATATACCGTCGAAACCTTCCAAATACGGAATAAAAATCTGGTGGATGTGTGATGCCAATTCCAACTACACACTGAAAGGATTAATATATGTTGGAAAACAGGCAAATGAAGAGCGTGCGGTAAATCAAGGGAGAGAACATTGTTCTAAAAAATGTCGGAAAATACGCCGGTTCTGGACGAACATGACTTGGCCGCGGTTTTGATGACAAAACGATTGGCATATGTAGGCACCATGCGCAAAAACGAAGCCTGCATACCGATCCAAGTCGAGATGTATTTAGCACAGTATTTGGTTACCACAATAATATTATCTCGCTATGCTCATACGTGCCAAAAAAAAAAAGCTGTTGTTCTCATCTCTACCGAGCATTATAATAGCACCGTCGACTTATCGAAGTCATCGAAGAAGCCATTTCAAATTTTGGACTACAATATGTATAAGTCCGGAGCGGACACCATGGATCAGATGGTTGGCGGCTACATGCCAACGGGGCACAATCCGATGGCTTGGCTGCATTTGACATTCATGACAAATTGGGGCATATCAAGAGGAACGACCGGAGACGAGTCTTCCTTATGGAATTGGCAGAACAGCTGGTGTTCCCTTACATGGAACCGAGAGCAACGAATCCTATTGTAAGTGGTATTCAACGCGTCAAACAGGCAATGGCGTTATTCGGTGCAGGGGTAAGCATTTCTTTTAATCTATTCAAATTCTAAACTCAATTAATCAACGTTTTTCGCAGGTAGCTACAGGTCCACCGATAGATGATCAACCTGCCCATTCCGCTTCCTCTGCTACTCGACCATCGTGTTCGCTGTGCTATAAAATTGATAAATGGCAGCGAAAAACGCGTTTTCATTGCATGTTTTGCAAAAACACGGTTTGTCAACAGCGTTCACAAACCAGATACACGTGGATTGAATGCCGGTCGTAGACTTAACTTTCCTATTTATGCTTAATAAAAAAGGATATATTGTTAGCTAAAGTATAAAAGTATGTTTTAATTGTTCACCGTGTGTTTTTCCCAGCATTAATCACATTTACACACATTATTAGGATATCTGCCTATGTTCATATCCCATATAGGTCTCGCAGACCTGGTTCATTTAGCGCCAAAAAATCCCTGAACCTCCTAGGGTTAAACTAGTTAAACAATATTCCTAGATTTACTGCCTGTTCCACGTATTGAATGGGTGAGTTGTTTAGATGCAATTTT